>CM033342.1:35567237-35786742 GCA_019395295.1 Osmanthus fragrans
CAATTTAATTACTTCCAAGTTCCATCCAAGCTATACTCTGGTGAAAAAAAAATGTTGACTTTTTTAGCATAGACTTGGTCGTTGAGATCCTTATGTCAATTTTGGACTTCAAAATTTACTTAAAATTAAATAAATTAATGTGATTTTTAAGGCCGTAAACAAAAGAATAAAATAAAAAATTTAAGGTTTATGATTTTATTAGTTATAAACCACAAAATTGAAATGCTTTTTTATCGAATAATCTTAAATATTATTGAGATAAATTATAAAGTTAACAATTTTATTAGTTAGACCACAAAAACCCCTTTGATGAACTCGGAATGTCAAGGAGTTGGAGATTTTTATTTGGAATATATGGTGCAGTATTTCAAGTCGCACATGTTCCTGAAAAAGATCAAGTTGACATTGTGAGCATTTATCTTTTCGGGATTGCAAATTGTAGTAGAGGACTCGACTACAAGACAACGCCAGTGGGCGGACCGAATTGTGAGATGGAAAACTTTGTAAAAAGGAGTTGAAGGATTAGTTTTTACCTTGCCATGCTAGGTAAATAGTGATGGAATCATTGAGAAATATGAAGAAAAAGGACACGATGCAGGGATATGTGAGGGAATTTTGTTCGTTGATGCTATATCAAGAGCAAGTCTAAAGAGGGCAAACTATTCAACTTCATTTTTGGGCTAAAAACATAGGCTGATAGGCACATGCCGAATAGCGAAGGAATGAGTTAAAAACTAACCTTCGACAATTTTTGCGTTGACGGTTTGGTATTATTAAGATTGGGAAGTGATTCCTCATCCACGAAGAAGCATTACGACGGTGAAAAAAGGGAGGAGGGAACTTCAAAAGATGGGCCAAAGTTTGACAAGCGTGATTAACTTTAAAATCTAACAAAAGGTGATTACTTTCGAAGCAAGTGAGAATGTACGGTAGTTGTTTCACTTGCCACGGGCCTAATCATGCTCGAGACTCCCCAAAGAGAGAGTGTTTTATTATTATATCAGTTAAAATATGATTATTTTATTATAAAATTTTCATTTCTTTGGTTATTAACTAAATTATTGCCCCCATTGAAATAAGATTCTGGCTCTACCCACGCTTATGATGGATTAAAATTAATGGAACATGTCATAGTCGTCAAGGATCTAGATGTTTTAACTCTTATAACTTTTTGTTCATTAATAGATTTATTTTTATTAGTTTCATATTGTTTCGTACCACCATGGAAGAAGATATGTGTAAGATATGTACTTCCACGGAATAAATTTTTGAACTTGCCTCGTGTATGATCAAGGAAGCTGTAAGCAATACAATTATGAATCTCATAGAATTTGACCATGGCTCAAAATGACGGCATACTTAACACATTGGGCGAAAAGTTGTATTTCTTTAGATGAATCTCAAGCGACTATTAATACATTGCAGATCGTGAAGTAAAAGGAGTATGCTTGTGTTGGGAATTGAACCAATAATGCAACAAGTAGCGAAAATAATTCAACCCTCAATATGCAGAATTAAAATGATAGTAATAATAATCCGACTCTAATACGGCAAATAACACTCACACACACGGCAAGAAATTAAATAAATGAACACAATGATTTGTTGACAGAGAAACCTATAAAAGGAAAAATCTCGGGATCAAGTCCAGTAAACCCTTCCACTATCAAAATAATGGGATTACACAGTACAACTTTTCCGGAACACAATCTCGAGGCTACCAATACATCAAAAATACATATAGTTCTTGGATATCAACAACAACATTATCATAAAATAGATATACACAATAATAAGGAGAAATCTCACAAAATGTGCGTGTATAGCCCAGAGAAATGGAGAGACATCGGAACGATCGGCTTCGGTCAAAATGTAGCCCTTTTCGTCAGTAACACAATACCGGACCACAAATAAACCTCCGATCTTTGGCTTGAAGGGCTGGAATACCGTAAGTATCTCTCGCTTGTTTGTCTCTGAAATGGAAGCAGAAGAAGTGCAGCACGTTTTTTGTTTCTGCCTCTGTATCTATATCTGATTTGCCTTTGAATTTGGGCTTTAATTGTTTTAATTGGTTTTGGGCTAAGTGGCAAAGATGCCCACTTAAATAAACCAAGTTCTCTCATGTGAGAGGGAATAGCTCAACAGCCTGAAGGGGGCACCGCCTCTTATTAGGTAATTTTTGGAATCATTGGCCTCTTTGATTGAATTAGTTGATGGATTTCAAATATTACCATTTACTCTATAAATAACTAAATTTCGAGTCCACTTATGTATAACTCATGAAATTGATCAACAAAAAACTATAGAATAACATTCAATCTTTCAATAAATTTATGGTATTTGTGCAAACAAAATTTTATAGCCAACCCCAAATTTTTGTTTTCGTCAACATCTCGAATCCATATATGCAAAGAAACATTTGGAAAACATTTTTGACAAGATTCAGTATTTTCCTTCGTGGGCTGTGCTATTTGTACAGCCACATTTTACATAATTTTTGACAGCTCCCTCACAAATAGGGGGCCCACGATTTGTGAAAAATTGTGGGGGCCCCTATTTGTGAAAGGAATGTCAAAAATTCTGTATTTTTGGGTTGTAGAAATAGATTTTTCCTTGGTAAAAATTCATAATTAAGGTGTATAGTTTACACCAATTCAAAAATCAGATACATAGTTTAAAAATTCAAAAATCAAGTTTATATATCATTAATTAAATATATTTATTAATTAAATATAATAAAATCATAATTATATAATTAATGGTCACTATTCATAATTAAAGTCACAAATTATTTATTGGTCACATATTATCAAATTAATAAGTCGTAGATTATTTCGAGAAAATTTGTACAGGTCAGTTTTTTTTCGATGTCACAAATTGTAGGTCACAATTTATTTGTTGGTTAAAATTTTTCGAATTAGTTGGTCACATAAATTTTTCAGTCAAAAATTGTAGGACACATTATTTGTCGGTCACAGATTTTCAAATTATTTTGTCACATTTTTTTTTCAGTCATAGATAACCAAATAATTGGTCACACATCAGATCGTGTGTCACATATCAACTATCGCCACCGCAACTTGGGACCGCCAAGACCACACCACCACCACCATCTTCCAAAATGCGAAATCCCCAACCCCTTTCCCACTCCCACCCACCTCCAAAATCACCAACAAACAACAAACCCACCCCCACAACACTACCACAAACCAAACTTCGGCATACCCACAGCGGCCCTAATTCACCAACTAAATCTGATGGCGCTACTATAGTAATCCCAAAATCGACCACCACAACACCACCACCGCCTGCAAACTACCACAACCACAAAAAAAAAAAAAAAACAATCGCCGCCACCAACAAAGACATAGTAGTCACATATGGTGAGTCACAAAGACTATTGCAGATAACCAAATACACCAAAATAGTGAGTCACATACCCACTAGCAACACTTACCGCCACTGCCATTTATGACCACCCTTACCTCGCCAATGCCACCACCACCACAACACCAGCACCAACAAAATCGCCACCACTAGACCAATCTACTGCCAACAAACATCACCACAACCACCACATCAAGCCCATTGCCATCGCCACCACCACAGTAACCACCGACACCACCGCAACCACCATTTTGCAACACCACAGTCGCCGCCACACCATGTTGCAACACCACCGCTAGATTCAACCAAATAGCGGCGTCATGGGAGAAGAGATTGGGTGTGGATCGGTGGGGACGGGGGGCGGCGCTGGGTTGGGAAGAGAGAGAGGCTGTGGAGAGATAGGGGGGAAGATGAAGACGAGAATAATATTAGGGTTTTGAAATGAACGCAGATCCACTGCGCCACAAGCTGCTGCGCTGCAGTAGCTTTAAATCGTGGCTGCTCTTCTGATGCGGGCCGCAACCCATGCTGCTGGACATCAGTGCCAATTGCTGTGAGCTCGGTGGCAATTTTGCGGCTCTGATGGATTGGATGTCGTTTGAGAGGGGGGCATAGGGGAGACGAAGAGGGAGACTGCGCCTTAGAGGGGAGAGAAAGAGAGAGAAAGTGTGTGGGGGTTAGGGGAGAGAGTTTTAGCCTTTTAGGATTTGAAAATATCGATTTATAATAATATTTTTAATATTAATAATTTATGATAATTAATTGAATACCTTATATTTGTAAAAAAAAATTTGTGACGTGACTTATGCATTGAAATCTTAAAACAGCTGGTGGGTTGCAATTTCCTATTTTTCCTTTATAAAAATCACCCCCTGTTTTGGGCTAAAAAAACTCTGAACTGCCAGGCGCAAAAGATTTTTAAATTTTATTTTACCGTAAAAAGTTAAAAACAATTCCTCTTTGGATATTTATGAGAAATTACCAATGAACGCGCACACAGCAGAGACAGACATTGCCACCCTTCAGAGTTCGGTGTCCCTGCTAAAACCTCGATTAGATTGCAGAATTATGAAGAGCGTTTGAAAAGGCTCTAAAAGGGATTCCCTTCGATCCCCCTCTCTCCGTCTCACACTGAGTGTATCTATATACACACGCACACACTTATATTTCTAATTAGTTCAGAGACTCGAGACCCGTGGCTGCAAAATTCATCGTTAAATGAATCTCAGGCCAAGGAATAAACAACCATTCTCCGGCTTCACTAAAGCCGAGGTCTTTATCTAAACTTAAGATTCTATTTTTAACGCCCGATGAGCGATTTTAAGGGTTCTCTGTTTTTTTTTTTTGGGCGGGGGGGTTATTTAACGAGTTTTCAACTGTTTCAAGCGTTTAAATTTTCTGGGTTTTCAAGACTTTCATGCATATATTCAATGTGTTTCTACGTATGTTCGCGGGAGCACGCTCTTGGGCGTGTTGTGAAAGCATGTTTGAAGATAGTGGCATTTAGTCAACAGTGAATTTTGGGTTCTGGTTTATTTGGGAAAAATTCACGATTGTTATGATGTTGAATATAGTTTGATGCTAAAGGGGTTTGTTATTTCTACCATCTGATTTTTATGCTACGCTGTCATCTATACAGATTCATACAATTTTGTTATTTGATTTATCAGATTAATGCGTTCTCTAGTCCGGTAACTTTGCTTATCATTTCTGAATGATCCTTGATTATAGAAATTAAAGATTAGCTTAGTTATTAAACTCGATTTGGTAAAGATCTCTGGCTGTTTGATTGCATATATTCTTCATTCGTAAGTGAAGTTGTGTTAGATCAAATTAATTGCATTGATTACCGTTCAGCAACGAATATTGGTACTTAGGTTTGTATAGTTAAATTTTAAACTTTTATGACCAGTTGTTCTCATTGCTTCAGCGACCGAGTTGAAATGTTAGTTGACATTGAGTATATTTAATGCAATTTAATAGTTAAACGAATTCAAATGCTATGCATTGATATCTTTGACTATGTGTTGCCAAGAAATTTTATTTAAAATTCTCTCTGTTGTAATAGCAATTAGAGATTTTGGACAATCATCTGGGAACTTATATTGTTTCATCAATCAAACAGATTGAGAAGATGGAGCATTTACTTAAAGAATATAAAGAACAATCACTGGATGAGGAGTTCTATAAGAAACTTGCAAGAGATTTTAGGCGAGCGTTTTACTTGTGCATTAACTATCAATTGTGTAAAACCTTCGATTTTGCTTAAAGATTCTGGAAAATACCTGTAGCAACTCCGTACTTTTGGCATTTTGTTTGCAGCCGTTCGGGTGGTCGTGCAGGAAAACCTGCAGTGAAATGGACTGAGGTCTTATTCTTCCTTTTTTATTTCATAATTACTCTCATCACAACTCAACTGTTGCCTTGCTTGGATCTTTATAACATGGACGTCACTCTTCTGGTATATTAGGTTCAAATATGGTTTCAAAAGAGGCAACAAAACTGCCTCTCTAAAGAGACTTCATGCTATGCACCCAAGAAGTCACCTGCTGTTTCAGATACTTGCATTTCTAATGAAGTTAGTGGAAATTTTCAAGCTCCCAAAGGCATGTACTACAGCTTCTCTTCAGCTTTTACCCTCTACTAATAACTGTTTGTAATGATTACAAGTGGTCTCTCTGCTTGCAATAGACTCAACTTTTAAAATTCTCGTTTTAACAAATCAATCACCAATTAGAGATACATCCTCTACATTAGAATATCTGTTTCCTTTGTCTTCCGTGGCATGTGTTCCATGTTGCTTCTCATTCTTATTTATTTCTATATGTTCTCCATGGGTTGTAGAGGGAGAAGTTGTCCTTCCCACAGTTTGAGGTAAATTTTGTAAGAGAAACATTTTATGTATGGTAATGTGACAATGGCATATGAATTGTGTTTTCCTCAATTTCCCTTATGTTAAATTCCGAAATCAAGAAATTAATGATTTCTTTCCTTTTGATTGGATCTTTGAGCGTGGGTATGGGGGAGCGTGTGATGTGAGAACTTTGACCTTTTGAAATGAAGCTCTTGTTTATTTGTTGGACGTCCTAAAGTGGATAGTGTAGAAATAAATGTTAGATAAAGAGAATAATCAAGGCCACCTTTTGATATATTGCCATGTTTAGAAATTCACGATTGTTAATAATTTGAAAGAGAAAGAAACACGAGGGTAGGAGTCAGAACCTTGTTTCTCCACTATGGAGTATTTTTTAGATGATAGTACATACATGTAACTGAACTATTTAGGAAAACAGGATGAAGAAAGAGGAAAAGATTTTTGGGGTACATTTATTCCTATTGTTGGATTTTTGAAGTGGAATCGAGCAAGAAGTTCGAAGGCATGGAGATGCTTGTCAGGAGTTGGAATGTTGTAGTCAATATCTCTACGAATTTGGTTTCTGGGGAAACTTCTGTTCTTTTTATGTGTTCCTAATTTTGTGTATGAGTGATAAATTGATATTGCTCCTTGTAGAGTTTATGGTTGTAAATTTCTTTGTTGATGGTAGTTTTAATCAGCTAATCAGAACAGAAATGGAAGCATATAGCATCCTGCATTAGTATAGTTTATCCTTAACGAAAGAAAGGTTTTCGGCAATTTTACCTTAGAAAGGTGAATATAGCACTTGAATTTTACCCCAGATTTAAGCATGTTTTGGCAAAGTGCACTTTGAGTCGACACTCTATTTGAAAGTCTGATGAACACCCATCCACATTCCAGGACATGATTTTTCCTACATAAAAAGACTGCTATCGAATATTTTCCTAACACGCTAATGATATAAGCAGCAAGAAGATTGAACAACTTGGAGCCTGGCCTTCTTTCTGAAACTCCCTGAAGCATTTTGATTAATTTTCTATCATTCATCCTTGTCTCTTGTTGCCTAGGCTAAACATTATTCACAATAGATTTGGAGTTGGTGTTACATGATTACTTTTTCACATTCCGTTTGTTGCAGAGCTAACTTTTCCAATCACTCGGTTTCGGGAAACATTTTTCTTTTTTTGAGATTTGGATATGTGAATCTCAGTTCTACTTCTTCATAACTGAATAGTAATTGACTAATTGTTGGTTCGTGATTATTTTTTTTCCACGATGGTGGTAGTGTTGTCTGATGTGCTGTTCTTTTCCTTTTTTGAAATTGTAGTGATCAGAGTGTTGTTGAATTCTAGGCCACAGCACAAAGTTGATGTTGGTGATATGGTGGTTGGAATATGTTCAAAGAAAAATTCCCAAAATCATTGTGCTCAAGAAAGGAAAATTGATTTTGACATTGGTGCAGGTGATTCTAATGTCTTTTTTATGAAACTGCCTTAGTTCTGATTTGAATTTTAAAAGACTGTCGAGGGTAGCAGATATAAGACTGGTTTTGCTCCTGTTTCAAATTGAATGCCCCCTATGGATTGGCCCAATTTTTTTAGGAAATGGTTTAAAGTGGCAACATTTACATGAACTTCCAAAATCTTTCACTTAAAGTCTGGTGGTTGTTCCAGAAATTTTGGCAAATTTGAGTTTCACGAGAGTTTCCTATTATAAATGGGCCATGCACAAAACTTATGGAAGATATTGATAGTCACTTTAATAATAAAATGAATTGCTAATTAATCTAAATGAGGCATAGTTGGTAAAAGGACATTTATTTTGGGATAGCGGCTTTCAGTTCTGAAACATCCTAAAATAGTATGGAGGCCATTCAGTTCGAGACACGGGGAGTATTTGTAGGCTTTATATATATAATGAAATATGTTTCTTTGTTAAAATATTTGTGAATTTTTTTTTAATCATTTTTAGTTGATTAACATTCACAATCCCACAAGTTTCTCAGTTTTAGGAGATGGTGGCAGGTGAAAAAGATCAAGATATATCCAAGATGAAGTTTGAAGCTCGGTCGTCAATTGATGGGGCATGGTAATCCTACGTTTAGCACTTGATGAATGTCTTTATGTCACTGATTTAAAATTGTGAATACTTGCTATTTCCAGTATTTCCTCGTGCCTGCATGCTGACCCGCTTTCTGTGTCTTATTCGATTTAATGGAATACCTGATCTTATCCTAGTCTTCTCTGCAAGTAACTTCAAATAAAATTCGTTGTATTTGGATGCTTAAATTGTTGGCTTAGCACTCGGATATTGCTTTACAATGTCTTGTATAACATATTGGTTGTCTGCGACATTGTTCTTTAATTGGCACTTTAGAATTTTCTGTATTCTTTGAAGTTGGCGATATTAGTATTCAGATATCACCATGCTTTGTTAGTATAGTTTTTTGAGTATGCCATCAACTGCATTCCAGGGCATACATCAACTAAGTCAAATGGAGCAAATTCAATCTTCACCATGAAGCATAATGCCATGGTTCTAAAAGGAGCTCAAGGCTTATACCTTGAGCATGCATCATGTGAGGCCTTCATTAAGTGCCTAAAAATTTAGAGCATGTTTAACTAAGCTTGAATTAAAGAAAAAGTTACTCTTGGATAATTTACTTTTTCTTATTTTTGTGAAAAAGGCTACTTATTTTCAAGTAGTCATAAGTAATTTATTTAAATTTGATTAGTAAAAAATTAATTTATTATAAATTTACTTATTCACTTATAAGTAAACCTTCTAAGCTTAGCCAAACATGCTTTTAAACTTTTCCGATTGACATTTGTTAAGGCATATGCCTCGAGATGGCTGAGATGTGCGCTTGTTTGTCATGCCCTTTTTGGCTTTTTACTACTGGACCTGAATCTTTTGGCTAGTTTATAATGGCCTAGAGTGTTTTAGTTGTTAGCTATTTTATCCAAATTTGCCGTTAATTTTTTATTTTATTTAAAGGGAATTGGATAAAGAGAACAATTGAATCAGGTGTGCACTTTCCTTCTATAGCTAAAATGTGATGATCCCCTCTCCCAAGTGAAGTTTCAACCTTTGAGCAGAGGAGCAGTAACTGGAGACCTAAGACGCATAATTTCATTTGTTCCTTTCTTCATTAGTTTTTTGTTGTCTTCGTGTATTTTTTTTTTCTCCTCCAGATTTATTTTAAAGTCAAAGAAAGCAAAATTCTTGAATAAATGATTAATTGTTCAATTTATGGATTAATGATCTTGTTGTGTGATTACTTTGTTAATTTATTATTTGTTATTTTGTTGATCCATTTTAAGTTTTGAGTTTCTTTTAGTTTTGTTGAAACACTATTAATTTTTTAGATGATTATTGGTATATTATGAGTATAATTTTGTATTTTTGCAAATTTGTTAAATATTTTATTGGTTCATTTAGAGGATTACTATTTGCTATGCGGGAGCAGAACGCCCGGTTTTCAGTTTAGCCCTTATAAATCTTCCTTCAGTCTTACACTTTTTCCCACATTACTTTTCTTTTATGTTCATTTCTTGGGCTAAAATACAACAAGAGAAACATTGGATACTTTCTTTAATTGCCTGAATTATACAGTATACACTACTAAATTTGTTTTCTTAATGTTGTCTTATATGGTATTCCATAGCATTGTCAACCGGCATGTTTGAATCTATATATATCATTTTAACTTTTTTGTTGTGTTACAGGTACGACGTTGAACAATTTCTCTTACACAGATGCAGATCAGGAGAAACTGTGAGTAGCAAAGTTTAATTCCAGATGTCTCTTTTACGTTCCTGTTTTCTGTGTTGATATCCACACATCCATAATAGGAATGCTACTTCATTCTCAATTCTCACTTTGAGTAAAGTTTTTTCTCCTATAATTTTCCAAGTGATGTTAAGCCTTTGGTTTGATACTGAAGTTGAGAAAAGATGACCGTCCAAAATGAAGGCAAAGAAATTTTGCTTGCCTATCATTGAACACAAGTTTGACCGTTCTGTTCACTGCAGCAAGTTTGCGTAAGATATGTTGGGTTTGGACGAGAGGACGATGAGTGGGTAAACGTAAAAAATGATGTGCGTGAACGCTCAATTCCTCTGGAGCATTCAGAATGCAAGAAAGTCGAGGTTGGAGATCTAGTAGTGTGCTTCCAGGTATGCGTTCTGATTTATGTTGGTTATTCCTCTACTTTACCATCATGTAGTCTCCAGGCTTCTGGCATTTTGTATTCCCGTGCATAGTTTTTGTGTTCTGATTTTCTGGTTCGCAAGAGATTTAGACTGTACAAAATAGAATTTATAGATGGAAATAATAACACCAGTTACTAAAATAAGGCCACTGGAAATGACTCTTGAAAATTGACATTCACTGAAGACGAAGTGCGCCTATATTTTTTAGCATGTGGAGAAGAAATATGGGATGGTGGACTCGAAGTTGAAGAATAATATGGAAAACGTGTCTAAAATAAAACAGCAATTTTTTTATGCAAGATGGCGTTGCAAGGCACATTTAGACCTCGAGTATCAGGTCATAATGAAGTTAGAATATTACATTTTGGTTTACAAATAGCTTGCTTATCATCTATTCCAACTGTACAACATGCATCAGGAGAGTCGAGATCAAGCAAGATACTATGATGCTCATGTTATAGAGATTGAAAGGAGATTGCATGATATAAGAGGTTGCAGATGCTTATTCTTGATCCGTTATGATCATGATAATAAAGAGGTAAATAATAAATGTGCACTTGTCAGATTTACTGTAAAAGATTTTTCTGTCGTCTGTTGTAACCTTTTGTTCCTTGGCATTAGGAAAGAGTGTGTTTGAAGAGATTGTGTTGCCGGCCCGACAAACTAGCACAATCAGAGATAAATTAGCTGGGAAAAGTGGTCTCTATCGACACTTATCGGTCTCTGAAGGATTCTTAAAAACAATTTTTGTTGCGTAGACCTTGGTAGGCCATTATCATTATCAAGAAATTTTTGCTGCCTAGCGATCTACGCCCAATTTTTATTAATATTGCAATTTGATATCAACTGTAAATCTATTGAACATAAAATCTGAACTATTATTTTTTAAGTGAATACATGTGAGATAATGAGTAGGTAATTACTGGTTATACTTTTTTTCATTTTATGGAATTTTATTGACTGTTTAGATCTATAGATCTATAGATTTCTTTTTGGGGACAGCAATTCATAGAATTGGATGGAATTGTTAGGTTAAATATTCGAGTTTGACTAGGCGATTCTGTCCTCAAGTGCAAAACCGGGAGAGCATTGGTAGCTTAGAGATGTAAATTTTATGTAGGAACAAGCCTAATGTTGATTTTTGTTTCACTGTGCAAATTTCTGTGAAAAGTAAACAAAGACAGTCGTTTGCTTTTGTTGTCCTATTAAAATGAGACCTCTAAAAGAGTCCTACGTGGCAACTCACGTGAAAGTCCATTAAAGAAGATGTTAAAGTTTGATCAGGGTTAACATAAATTTAAGTGGAAGCCAAGCAAATGTCACAAGTTGAGGTCCCTAAGTGGCTAGTTGAGGTGCCTCAAGGTGCCTAATCGAGGTCCCTAAGTGGTTAGCTGAAGTGCCTAATCGATATCCAAAGAAGTTAGCCAAAGTGCTTAACCAAGGTTCCAAGAGGTTAGTCTAAGTAGCTAGTCGAGGTGCCAACTAAGGTCCCAAAAGGTTAGTCGAAGTGCCTAATTGAGGTCCTAAGAGGTTAGCCGAAGTGCTTAAAGAGGTGCTAACCGAGGTCCCAAGAGATTAGCCTAAGTGGCTAGCTGAGGTGCCTCAATGTGTTTAACCAGAGTCTCTAAGTGGCTAGCTAAAGTGCTTAACCGAGGTCCCAAGAAGTTAGTCGAGGTGCCTAATGAGGTGCCTAATCGAAGTCCCTAAGTGATTAACCAAAATGTCTAACCGAAGTCCCAAGAGGTTAGCCGAAGTGCCTAACGATGTGCCTAATCGAGGCCCTAAGTGGCTAGCCGAAGTGCCTAATTGTGACTTCTCATGTACGAGGTCCTATCTTGACTGAGCTCCTTTTGACTGAAGCTCTCACTAACTCTTAAAAGATTTAAAGACAATCTTTAGGAATGATTGATGTGATGTTTGTAATGGTGAATCTATCAAGTCTGTCAGCCTAGACTGTAGGGTGGCTGACCAATGTCAATGTATTAAATGTATAGTAGGCTAGTGATATGATGTTTGGACCTGGGACATAAAGCTACCTATTTCTTCATCCAACGATCATCACTTTAGTTAGAGCTCTATAAATACCAACTCTTGTAACATTATAAAGGACCTTTTGAGAGGAGAAAACATGCATATAATATATATGTGCTTAACACAATATTCTCTTTCTAAATATACATTTGTTTGGAGATCTTTCATCTTGTTCTTACAAGTATTAACAAGTCTTTATCTTTATTAATATCTTATAAAATATCATCTATTATCTCCTTGACACGATAATCACCCGTTGGTATTTCGACTCGTCGTATTTTACTGTCTCCGGCCAAATCTCGTCGGAGTCTGTCCACGTGTCGCAAGTCCGATATCGACATCTGTTAATAACATTTTTTGGGGTCAACAACTTTGGTGGTGATGCAGCAGTAACAACAGTGATGGTGGTGGGGGTAGGAGGAAAATGGAATATGTAGGAGATAAATGGTTTTTGATTTTTTAATTTTCTAATTATTTATTTGGGACTCGAAAGGAGCGAGCCATTTCAATCAAAAATTTGTCTAATTAGTTGAACTTAGGGTTGGGCAAAAATTTCGAACAGAACTGAACTGAACCAGACCCAACTTGAACCGAGCGATTCTTCGTAAGTGAAATACTCGAACGGGTATTTGAATCGAGAATCGACGAGTTCGGTTCGATTCTTGATTTTAGACCTAGAACTGAAAAACTGAATAAGAATCAAATTTTTTTAAATTTTTATATATGGGATAAATTAAATTATTTTAATTTTTTAAAAATAAATTAGTAAAGATAGAATTTGCATTGAAAAAATTGAGTTATATGAGGACATTAAGACATGTAATAAAATATATATTATATTTTTTCTTATTAAATCTTATTAGTTGAACAATTTTTTATTTATTTATGTTTATTGATTATAATTTTTCAAATTTTTTTATTGAGTTTCTTAGTATCTAGTATGATAAGTCAAACAATAAATGGTTAAATGAAACAATTAGTAAATATTACTGTATTAGCAATATTTTAAAATATTTTATCTCTATAAGTTTATGACTTCTAATTTATATGGATCACCGATATTTTAATATTACTAATTTACTATCTACTTTTTGTTATTTGTATGCATATTGAACAACTTATTATTTATATGTTATTAAATTGAAATATGTTAATTTATAAAAGTTAAGATTGAATATGTCAGACTGTAGTATTGTTATAAATGTTAAAAAATTTAATTATAGTATGGAATCGAAGAGAACCAAACCGAACAGAATGAAATTGAACCTGAATGGTTCCAAAATTATATTTGGACCAGACGATTCCGTTTACTAACTACCCAAAAATTTTCGATTCAAAGAGCCGAACCGAACCAAATAGTGCCCAGGCCTAATTGAATCCAGGTGATTGGGAGGTATTCATTTTTTACTAAATTAAGAAAGACGGTCTGTTCTACGACGAGGATGCCTTTTTTGATCAACCAAATTGTTTGAATTGTTGAAAAATTTGAGGTTACAGTTGCAATTGATTCTTTATTTATTTTTCTTCTTTTCATTTTATTTTATTAAAAGGTGAGGGTATATTCGTCATTTCATCAGATTTTATTAAGAAAAACAAATATTGTATTTCGCATCAAAAGGTCATCTTGGGAAAAAAAAAATGAAAGAATATGAGAGTATTTTGCAATAGAAGTGAAACCCAACCTTTCACATAGTGCCTTTAAGCTAGGTTACCTGATTGGGTCTCCACACTCCAGACACTCCACGTCCTGGAAGGTGTTAGTTTGTATATGAATATTACCAATATGAATTGGTCCTTTCTTCAAATATTCATTTTAACCTGATTTACTTTCTTCAAATATTCATTTTAACCTGATTTACTGGAAGAGATTGGACCAAAGGGATTAAATTATCCTTCGTCTTGAAGAGGAAATTATTAGGATGGGGGTTAGAGAGTGGTTAGAAGGTGTGAAATTTTCAACGTTCTTTTTCTTTGGCTGATACTTTTTCTTTTTTTTTGAATATTTTTTAAATATTAAAGGTTACGATAATTTTTTGAAAGAAAAGTTGATTTTTTTTAACTGATCAAACTAACACTTTCGACGATGAGAAAATTCAATCTCGCAACATCCAATAGGTCAAAGACTTAAGATCTTACTTTTAGAGATTGAGGAGCTATTTCCACAATCGAAAAAAGCTTTAAAAATCCAACCCTTATTTTCTTTTAAAATTCTTGTCATGAAATTGTGATTAAAAAAAAATCCTACTCATTTAGTTAATAACTTTAATTAATTGAATGTTATCAATAATTATATTTATCATCCATCGGGACTCCTAGAAGTGAATTGTAGTGCTCCGATCTTCGATACTAATTCTACAATAAATGTAAATGTAACCAAAAATACCACAACCACCAACCTTCAAGTGTAAATGGACAATTTTATTAGCGGAGCACTTTCTTCAATGTCAATGATGTCCACAAACAAATGTCACCATCAATGATGTCCACAGACCCTTGTGCTAAAAGTAAAATCGAATTTAAATATATGCTTCCCCTGTATAGTCAATTGGGACTTACCTCTTTAAATTCAAATGAGAAAAGTACTATTCACCCCCCCCCCCCCCCCCCCCCATTTAACATATTTTTCTTAATATTTTCTGCACGGGGAAAAAATCTCAATCAATCACCAAAATTCATAAGAGCCACAAACTTTTACTCATTTATCATTTACACATTCTGTATGATCCAACGTTAATTAACATTTAAAAACAATGCCAAACAAGCACTAAAATTTTCAAAATAGATAACTCACAAGCTCAAAGATGTGGTGCACATATCAAAATACCATCGAAATCCAGATATAAAATGTGTGCTTTGCCTCCAATCAAGCAATTACAGTTCAAAACTGTACAAACTTCCAGCAATAAGTTAACAAGTGAAAGATTTGAAGCTGCCCAAAGCATTTCATAACAAGTGCAGCATGATGACCAGGCATTGCAAGTCTTATACTCTGTTGGTACAACACAAGCATAGGTCAACATCCAATGGCACGACCAGTTTGACTTGGCAGTCGAGAACATGAGAACTTTTCTCTCCAATCGAGAAAAAATTTGCAAATTACTCGCAGCTTGTATAAACAGTAATCTTGTACAAGAAAAATTTGAAATGCATCAAGAAACAGTTCGCCCATAACACATTGATGCTATGTAGAGATTTTTTGACCACTTTTCCTGCAAGAAATAACTGATAACTATTGCGTACAAAATAGTGGCAAATCGGACCAAAATGGGTTTAATCGTGATAAATGATGTAAAGAATCAAACCTTAACATGCGTGCTTGGAAAAGCAGAAGTCCGAAGTGTCTCCTGTGTTTCATCTGCAGGCTTTCTTCTTGGAACACTAAGAACAAGAGCAGCTTGATCCCAAGTTGCTGCAGTTGATGTGATGCGATAACCACCGTCCCACCTTTTATGAACACCTTCACTGGGATAAAGAAAGTCCAACTCGACAACCTGAAGTTTGTGATCCAATTATTACTTACGTTCAATAAAAAGAAACACACTGACCATGCTAGCAACATACCTGATCTGAAAAACCAGCCCCACGAGACATAACAACTGCCCACCTATTTCCTGCAGTTGCCATGGCAGTGACAAAGAACCCCTCCCTCCATTTTTTGTTGATCCACTTAAATGGATACGAATCACTGACTTTATAGGACTGCTGCAAATACGAAGTACCTGTATTTTATAAAGTACAAGAAAAGATTAGGTGAACCCCATATTGCATCTAAAGACAACAGAAGTGTGACACCAACCTTTCGACATAACTACTAATGAGCTTCCATTATTAGCCCCTGCTATTGCACTGATATAATAATTTTTCTCCCACTGTTCCATAATCCATTCCTACGGCAAATACAAAGGAAAGATATTAGTTCATATGTGTGCAAGAGGCAATCCTCGGACGACTTAAAATAATAGCAGGCAGCCAGGCGCAAATTCATAAAGTTTAATATGCATTATGCAGCCATGCTAGCTGTTGTCCCATTTCATTTCACTAAAATATGCCAAAATAATAATAATAAGAAGAAATAAATAAAATAATGAATTTAGCGCTAAAATTGGAAATGCAATGTTTTTTAACATTTTAGTTTATATGCTCAACAGTTCGAGTTTCTACAGGTGGACAAAATCTAAGGCGTGAAGTGTTTATTTCTCTCCTGAAACAATATTGTGAAGTGTTAGTTTCTTTCTCACTGAAACACAAGGCAGAAGAATATAAGAGACCTTGTGAAGAAATTGTGGTGACAGTTCATAAACTTGACCACTAAAGCCTGTCCCTGCATCCATAATTAGGGCCCACAAGTTCGAAGCAGATGCCACGCTGCTGATAAATAGTCCATCTTCGTTTCCTCTCCCAACATGCTGAGCAAGCCTTGAATCTACCACATTATAGTGATATCTACAAGACCAAACACAGGATGCAACTCTATTATATTTATACTTACAGAAAATCTTGGGAAGAAACTTAGTTCTATAAATCATGCATACCTTTGCTTCATAGGGCGGCAAGCATTATACACACTAATCCACTGTGTTGCAGGCATTCCGATGCGGACTTTTTTCTTTGGTTGTTCATCATCATCCTCGTCCATCAAGAGCCTTCCTCTCTTTTGTCCAACTTGATATATAAGCTTTGCGAGTGGAAAGCACAATATTAATAAAATATTAAAAGAAATGCAAAGAAAATTTTGAAGGATACCTTCTGAGCACCCTCAGTGTTGATTGGCCTGATGTTGGGATTTGGACCAATTATCCCATCAAAAAGGGAGATGTACTTCGCATAATTAGGCTCCTCGTCAAACTTTAAGTTCACAACATAATCAACAAACTGTCTGAAAGGTGCAGGGCAGAAGCAACATAGAGATTCTGGAGAAGTTGCCATCTTCTTTTTGCAGACAAGGAAACCTTTATTGTCACCCTAAGTGAATAATCACATTAGCATTCCTAATTAAATTATTCATAAGGAAAAACCATGTTTCAGATCCGCAAATCAGCTACCTGAAACCCTTGCCAAGGGAGTCGACCACAGAGAAGAAAAATCATTGTATAAGCGAGAGATTCCAAATCATCCCTACGGCTCCCAGTCCTTCCAAGATGAGCATGCACACTGGCATAACGTACGGTTCCCCTGCAGCATCAGCATTCTCTAGCGTCAAATAAAGGAAATGAAGAATAGATCGTCACCAGATGTCGCAGGTGAAGAAAAACAAAATATGGAATTATAAATACTTTACCTAAATATGTCTGGCCGTTGATCATAGTCAACATGCAGGCCAGTTAAACTATCTCGCCAACGGGTAGCTGAGATGTCGAAACAGGTGAAACGTCAATGAGAATATAACATTCCTCCGCTATATTTACAGTTTGTGCTAATTATTCATAAAAAGCTACAGTATGCCAGATAATTTACCTAATCCAAGATCAACAAGAAAAAGCCTTTTCTCTTCAGGTGTTCCTGGCGGACCAAGCAAAAAGTTCTCAGGCTTCACATCCCCATGCACGTATCTGCACAATTTTTTAGCAGCCATATAAAAGGAAAACATTATTCAGAATAAAATACTCCATTTGAAAGAACTGTTAGCGAAGCCATTCAGACAAGCAACTCATTTTCATAATTGTTTCACTACATTGTACCAATACAGTCTTAGTGATCCAGTCAAAATGATGAGACGACGACTTTCTGCGGGCACAAGGAAATTGAGAAAAAAAAAAAAAAAAACAGATAGGACCCTCCAAATCGAGATGCATATAAAAAACTAAAAAAATCACTCCATAAAAAAAAGCACGTGCAATTCTGGAAACGCTGGCACACTTTAAATGGATTATATCAGAAACTCAATTGAAAACTTTTTCAATTAATGTATGTATATTTAAATGTAGCTAAACATAAAAACTAACAATAGAAATTAATATCAACATAAATGAAGACTTCAATTTTCAACAGAGGATAAGATAGGACTTGTGAAGTAGTTCACATAGTGAATATGGACTATACTGGTGGCATGCACGACCTATATGCACAAGCACATATATTGGCAATATATATATATGTTTTTACATTACCATCGCATGTTTGATTTAAAGTAAAACAGTGTATTGTTTATAACCGTTACACTTGAATATGATCCAAACCTTTTACCATCTACAACCATATTTGCACTAAACAAACTTTGTATCACTTTACTAAGAAAGGAACGCGTAAAATTTTCAATTAACAATTGCAAGTATCAGAAAATAATATAATGCATTTATGAAGCAAAGTCGTTGCAGATCTTTATTTACTATATTTTAATATTTTCCATCAGCAAGTCTGCTGATGCATCTCTAAACCATTCAGTGGTTGTTTCAGTCCATATTCCTCTGCAACTACAACTACAATCACAAACACATTAACATGTCAGCAAAGAGCGTACCAGTTCAGCATCTACCATACTCAAGTGTCTTTACTTATGTGCTTCTAGTCATGTTTCAGACAATAGATAGCGACTTCAAAATGTAAAAAACCTAGTAATCTCCAGTAATCCTCTTTACAAATACATACCATCAGGTAATGGAAGTTATGGAAGTGGTAATTATACAACAAAATACGGAAGGACTGTAGTAATCTCAATAAATGTACAAGAAACGTGCTCGATACAACTTGAATGACAATAGACAGCCAAATAAAGATAGGTTTTGTGTTTCTTAAAATCATTACTAAAATAAAGTATCACCACTTATATTTTCTAATTCCATCGTGTTGGAGTCAAGATAAGTTCAAAGTAATTACCCTCTAGAGTGCAACTTCTCTAGGATGGAAATTGCTTCGATAGCAATACATGCCACCATTTCGATGGGCATACTGTACAAAATGCATTCTGAAGTTAGATGTGTGATATTGTACGAGAAATTTAAAAGGGGACAGAATAAAAATTGGCGAATTACTGCAAAAATGAACACTAACGTGTGGGAATTATTGTTCCAGACATCCCACAAACTAGGACCAAGCATATCCATAACCTGTAAACATGGTATAGTTTGTCACGTCCACATAGTAAATCAGATAAATCATAAATGAAATAGGGGAGGAAACTACCTACCACATGAAGCACCTACCATAATGTAATAGTCACTTTGCCGTCCTTTGTAATGTACGCGTGGAATGCCATGACTGCCACCTAGTGCACTGGGGAAAGCACAGGGAACTTTTGAGACCATTCTTTTAAACGTGTGACAGGAAGCTATATAAACAAAAAAGAAATAACTCACCTGTAGACTTGCCACTCATAAGGGGGTCCATAATTACAGCCTTTGCTGCTCTGATGCTCAAATTTTAAGGCTACCTAGAAAGGCCATGGAAAAATGTTACATTTTCATTAAAAAAATCCTCACTGCTGCAACCTACAGAGTATGGTACATACCTCTACAGCTCCTGGCCCTGTTCTTTCATTCAAATTTGGGGGATTTATTCGGTGACCAACACACACTTGTCCAAATCCTCCTTTCCCCAGTTTCCTAGCAATTCGATATGCTGGAGAACCACCAACCTGGACCTGTTTCGCTTAAAGCAAATTCTAATTAACAAAAATCTCAAGTTAGACACAAGGTAAGCTACCCATAAATCTCATATCTGAATTTCACACACACTAGCTACATGCAACAGAACCTTGAAGAAAATCATCTGGCATAGAACCACAAATGAAATGCATTGATCAGCAAGAGCTAACTTCCTTGCATAGAACCAAAATGCTCATGTCTACTTTTCCACTTGGCAACATAAACACCACGGACTGGACAAGGGAGTAAAAAAAGACTTCTTTTTCTTTATTGAAGCACATAAAAAATCAAACTTTCTAGATAAGTGCTCAACTGAACAATGGAAAGCATTACAGAACAAATACATTAAGCCAGAAATGCAGAAACACTACTCCACCAATACCCATATTTGACAGCAAAGCACCTAGATCTTCCCCTTCAATTCTCAAGCACGATTTTCTCAAACAAATACCTCAAAAGGACAATTTTACAACCAATAACCCACATAAACAGACCCCCAAACACCCACAGACTCGAACACAATTGATTACGAGAAAGTAATATATACAGCTATCTTTAGCAAAAAGAGCATTTATACACTCACAGACCCTAAATAGAAACTACTTTAAGCATATTGCTAAAAGATGAGAGAAAAGTCTAATCTTTCAACCACACAAATTTTCCATCTCTTTTTGAAAAGCCAATGACCGCCAAAATTACCCCATAATTTAAATATCAAAATAAAATAGATATAACTGGAAAAAACTTGGAAATATTTCAAGAAAACTTCAACACACCCTTTCGGGAAGGGGAGCAGTGCTGCCCTTGTCACCACCACTGTCACACTCATCCATCTTCTTTACACCCACCTCTTCCTTCACTTCCTCGGCTTTCCTATTACCCGCACCCTTCAACGAAGTCGTAATTCTCAAAGAAGTACCAGCAGCAGCAACATTTTTATTCCCACTATCTCCACCATCATAATCCAGCACCACAAATTCCTTATCCTTTTTCACTGAGGTTCGTCTCCCTACAGTTCGCCTGGTGTTCCTCCTATTAACTGGGGTTTTCTTATTCGGGTCGGCTTGTTGAGCGGGCCGGCGGCCTCTACGCAGTTGAGGCATATCGATGATCACCCATCAATACTCCGGGGTGAATTTCCCGATTTATTCTTCATCAAAACCTTCACCACCTCTCAGATCGAGGCGAGCACAAAATAGAAATTTCACAAATAAACAAGAAAACGAACAAGAATAAACTATTCGATGATGGGCGACTTGAGGCCTGTCTGTGAGTATCACTGTATCAGTGCATGAGAGTGAGAGGGAGTGATAGAGAGGGAAAAAATGGGGGAATTTAAGGTTGAAAATTGGACGATCAAGGGAGGGAAATGATAATAAAAAGAAGTGGCTCCAAGTTGGCAAAAATGGGGTACCTTTAGAGAGAGAAGGAAGAGCACAGAGATAAGAAGAACAGCGCAATGATATAATAGCATCTCCAACCCCGTCCCGTTGCACCATAATTCATCAAATTTTTGGTGTGAACATGAACCACTTCCAATTGCGCCATTTTGCACCAAAATAGTGCAAACGATACCATTGCATTTGCACAATTTTACACCAAAAAGGTTAAATACTTTTCTACCCTTTTCTTCCACTTTGCACCAATTTTTGTCAAGAATATATTTGTCCAATTGTTATAAAATAAATTTTAATTCTAAATTTTATTATTATTATTATTATTATGTGCATTTGTAATAATTTTTAATCATTTAATCAATAATAATTAGTTGTGCATACTATTTCAATTGTGTAATATCATGATATTGCGATATGAAAACTATCATGCTCTTTTTTAGTATTATGGTTTAATATTTTCTTAGTTGTTGTATTTCTATTAATTGTACTTCATTTTTTAATGAATTCAATATTTTTGTTAACTAAACGTAATTATATATATAATATAATTTATGTAGTAATAAAATAAATAAATAATTTTTGACATAAATAAATTATTAAGAATTAAAAAAAATGAAGAAAATTATTAAACACTATTCATTTGGTGTAACTTTTGATGTAATGAGTTGGAGATAATTTTCTATTTGGTGCAAAATGATGCAGGGTTGAAAATGATTTAAGGGTACGTTTGATTGCAAATGTGGAATTTGAGTGGAAAGAAAACAAATTACAATGAATTGAATTGTCTAGAATTTGTTTTACTGGAGATTGTAATTAATTGTGTTTGATTGATATAATTTTTCATCTGATCCGTTTGAATTTATTTTTCATGAAAATTGTCAATTAAAAGAATAAAATTTCTTACAATTGGTGATACAATTTGTTTGGATTGCCAAAAAATAAAAATTGAAATTGTTTTGTGTTCGTTTGGTTTTATTTTTAATGGAAATGATCAATTATATGGATAATTTTATTATTATTATTATTATTTTTTTTTTTTTTTTTTTTTTACAATTGAGGATATAATTTGTTTCCATTGCTAACAAAAATGATGAAAAACTATTACCACCAAAACCAAAGGAATTGGAATTCTTTAAAATCATGGAAAAGCTGGTCACATGGGCTAAACCAAGAAAATGAATTTCATGGAAAAAAAAATGCCTATCAAACATGAAAAAATGGAATTTGGAAAAAAAAAATTCCATGGAAAATGTGTAGTATCTAACAGACCCTAATATTAAAGATGTTTTAACTATTTAACCTTTTTAACTCTAGGGGCGAGATAAAGTATAAGCGATAGAAGCAAACATGCTACTTGTACCCCTCAAGAGAGGGGATCCACATTTTTTTATTGGTCGTGGACTCCTCTCTTGTAAGTGGTTGTACATCGGGATGTACAAGTAGCAAAATTATATAACATTACCTCAACATGATTTGAGTGATTTCCGTTAAAAAAAAAATGTTCATAACATAAATAGGGAAAAATTGCATCATTGGTCTGCACACATTTATGGGTAGAGATTTGGTCTTTATCTTTTAAACATAGCAAGTTATTTCTTAAACATTTTATTGTTATTGCATGATCAGCCAAATCTCAATAAAACGCTTGAGTGACTTGTATATCCTACTTTATAATAGATGTTGTTTCTCAACTTGAAGATCGTGTAACTATTTAAGAAAAATTGAATCATTGTCATTTAGCTTGGATTCTTTTTAAATGTTGGAAAGCACAACAACAATAATCGAAAAATAAAAAAAAATTACTTATTTCAATAAATCTTTTGGTAGCTGACTAGCTGTACCCCTATGTTGTTGGGTCGATAACCTTATGGTCGATTACACCCTAACGATTGGGGATTTCTATAGTAGGTGGAGACTGGAGTTGTGTGGAGTGGGGTAGAATAGGCCAATAGGGTGAATGTAGTTAATATACTTGATTTTTGAAAACAAAAAATAAATAACATCTGATTTATGAAATTGGAACTTAAAAAGTAGGGTTCTAGGTAAATGTTTTTCCTATATTTTTCTTAAATTTTGTTAGCTCGGACCGATGAGCCTAAAAACTGGGCCATTCGTGGTTTTAAAATTGAGAAAATTACTTAGAAGTTAGAACTCTATAATTAAATATTAGTTTTCATAAATAAGGAGGTTCAGTTTAAAATTCTGATTTCAAGTGGTAAATAGAATTATTAATTATAATTAATAAAAAATTAATCAAGCTTAATCTACATATTCATCCCCCACGCCACCCAACCCAATCCCCAATTCATCCCAAACCCGATTCAAAAAGCCTAAAATTTCGCAGTCTCTCTCTCTCCCCCCCCCCACCCAGCCACCCCCACTCTCTACCATCTCATAGCACAAGTAGTGGCTCTTTGCTGCCCCTGGGGCATAGTTCAGTGGTGCAAAGGACATTAGTGAGATAGTCTCAGTTGAGTTGACAGCTGTAGTATGAAGGTTCAATTTCTACCTTTTACAAGGTATGAAATTGGACTCTTTGTGGGTGCCAGTATGACAGCTCTTGTACCCTGACCTGCTGAGGCACATCCCACGATTTGCATCCTCCACAATACTCTAGGGGTGGGACGATGGGGGACCCTCAAGGTTGGGGTTCAACATTTTTTAATTAGTGGCTCCTTGCTTTATAGTCATCGATCGTGTCCATCATGGGTGGTGAAACAGCATCTGTGGGTGCAGCGGTGCCTCGCTACGAGGTGGCGCTACCTTTGCACACGACGACGACTAACAACGATGGAGATTCTAGTGGATATGGATCAAGCACAGTGGTGCCGTCATTGCCTCCAATAAGTTTTTTTTCCTAGGATCTGATTTGGTGGTTTCAGGTGTGGTAAAGGTTCTTGTGGTGTTCTAGCAGGTGATGGAGATGGTTGTGGTGCAACAGTTGGTGGAGGTGGTTGCTGCAGTTGGTGCTGGTGAAGGTAAAATTGTACTTGTCAGAATTTGATAGGAAAATGTGGTTGATGGCAGACGATGTGCAGTGGTAAGCCTGAAAGTTGGTTGGCGATTGGAGGTTTCAAAGGAGGTACGCCACTGCTTGCAGCTACGAGCAACAAATCTTCATGTGGTGGCAGTTGTGCGATGATGCTGGTGGTCATCGTGGTTGTGTTTGAGATTTGTTGAAGGTGTTGATGGTGTGCATTTGGTTCTTGACGTTGTTGGAAATGGTGGTAATGCTAGAGCAGTAGTGGCGGTGGAAATCGAGTCCGATCAAATCTATTTTCATTGCGAATGTCTGTGACCAGATTTAGGTTAATTGTGACTACTGTATGTGACTTAGTTATATAAAGTCACGAATTAGGCTGACACGGTCACAAACAGTCACACAGAAGACAGAATTGGTCATAATTAGTTACAGATAACACAAGTCAGTGTATGTAGTATTTATGGTTGTGAATTTGAGTTGAAGGTGATAGTGGTAGTGCATTGGAGGCGGCGATGGTGGTGACTGATGGTAGATTATGGTGCTAGTTTGCGGTATATGCATATTTATTTGTGGTGACTCTTTGTGGTCAAATATGAGTTTATTGTGACGCGTTGTAACCAATTCTATGTTAATTGTGATCGACTGTGACTTGATCACATACGGTTACAGTTGAAATTGAATTGGTCACAGACAGTTACACTGAATACAAATTTGGTCACAGTTAATCACACTGAATAAAAAATTGGTTTCAATTACTCACAGATAGCCAACTCGATTACATACAGTGATTTGAAAATTTTATGGGTTCTGTAGGTGGGGTTGGGGTTGTAAATCCCAATTTTTAATTTCTGGAAAAAAAAATTGTAAGGTGATGGGGGTGAGATATTATTAATTGATATATTATTAAGTTGGTGAGAGTGGATGGCGATAATTAATTGTATATTATATATGGGGTGATTAGCAAAAATCATCCTTATCGTTTGCATTCACTGGGCAAATCATCCCTATCATTTTTAATTTGACATTTACAATTTTATTTTAACTTTTCTTTGTGGGGTTGGTCATTTCTGTCTATTCATGATCATATCAAAAGAGTATTTTTGTCAAATCACTATTTTTCCTATGTAAACATAAAGTCTGGCAAACAATCCAACAC
The DNA here is from genome assembly GCA_019395295.1 of Osmanthus fragrans. Taxonomy (NCBI): domain Eukaryota; kingdom Viridiplantae; phylum Streptophyta; class Magnoliopsida; order Lamiales; family Oleaceae; genus Osmanthus; species Osmanthus fragrans. The sequence goes on from CM033342.1 coordinate 35,592,843, forward strand.
AAAAAATGGTGAATTAATCTCATCATTTTTCCCTGCAGGCTGTGAAGAAGAATCCTAGTCCATTTCTTGTTTGCACTCCATTCTACTCCTCTAGTTAAGTAATATCCATCTAATTTTGTTTGAAAAATTTAGCCATGCATTAATCAGAAATTCAATAATTGAAATTACTATATTCTTCCATCAAAATTTTCATTTTCACGTATATAGAGACCATCGTTATCCAGATATACAAACTAAACCAAATGAAAAAAAGTTGAAGTTGAATTTTCTGAAAAGCTCTAGTTTCTAAATCTTCCAATTTGATCAAGAAGTAGTAAAAGAAAATTGTTAACATCTCTAGAGATCACCAAGTACTTTTTGATATTGATATATGTAGATAAACATACACACAACAAAAGAAGTTTAAAAACTGAAGCACTTGGTTCAAAATAAAATGTAATGCATAAATTTAGAAGATGACAGAATGCTTTTATGAACAAATGAACTTATTCATGTAAGTTTGAAAATGCAATATAATGCATCTTTTGTGGATGAATTAGTATTTCATTTGCAGTAAAATGTGATGAATAATATGAAAAACAATGATTTTTATTTTTATTTTTATTATTATTTTTTTTAGAACTATACCTGGTACATCTATCAACGAGAATGATCACCTGCCCTCAGTGGGCAGGTTTTACAAAACCCCCCATATATAAAAATGTTTGAAATGGGGCCCATTTTTTAAGGGTGGGTTTTTTTTTTTTTTTAAATGGGGGGTTTTTTTTTAACCAGCCCACTGATCACTCCTCCATCTATCAATGGTTGGAAAAATAGAACGACATAATGTATTAGATCATAGCAAAAAATTTATATTTTATTTTTGAATTGATCCACACCTGGGAGATTTGCACAAAAAATAGAGAATTGAAATGAACTTCTGAATAACGCCAATGGAACTTGCGAACCTGTATATCAAATATGGAACATGAGAAATATTATTTAGTGTATCATAATGCTGTTTTATAAATAAACGAAAAAAATTAGGAAATTACTGGATGGTTGCAAATTGTAATCATTTTTCAAATTATTTTAATAGACAATGACGAAACGGTAAGAAATCAAACATAAATTGTTTTGTTTTGTTTCCGTTCGTTACACAAAATTTCTTCTAAAAATTGATATCCATATAAATTATACAATTTTAAATAGTAAGTACATCAATAAAAATATTTTCTTAATATGTAATCCCAAACAACTTTATCTTCTTAACACGTAATCCCAAACAACTTTCCCCAATTCAATAATCCTCCTTACAAATGCAAACAACAACAAAACTGTAAACACTCCTAGATGGACCAAAAACACTCCAAACATACCCACAACAAACTCTTGTAATCCTCGCTAAATATTAAAAGCAAATATCGAACAACTTAAGCTTCTCATGTAGATGAGAGTAAAGAAAGAAAAATCTAGCTAAGTTTTCACACACACACACGAAAAAACAGCATATTTCACAAGAAAGCAAACATCGAACAAAAACTTAAACTTCGTAGCTATATCCAAGTAAATGAGAGAAAACCAGCTAGATTTTCATGTATATATACAAAAACAAGAACATACCTTATATCAAGGTAACGAAAGACGAACCCAGCTAGATTTTCATCTATAAACAAAAAGAAAAACGACATACCTTAGATAAATCTAAAAAAAAAAATCACGAAGAAATACACAAAAGATAACATGCCCTAAGATAATTCTTACAAATTTTGGGGTTTTCTTCTGTACGATTGACAGGGAAAATACGATTTAGGTTGAAGGCAAACGCAAATAATGGTAGTAGAGTCACAATGATTTTTTTTTTTTCTTCTTCAAGAGAGAATACAGGAATTTGGAGAGAATTGTTTTTTTGGTTAAAGATGCAAGAAGAGAATTTTTTTTTTTTTGTAGATTTGGCGAGCACGAGTACCACTCATGAAATTAAATTCATACAGATATATATTGTGAATTTTAAACCTTGTGGTCGACAAATTAAACTTGAACAAATATGTTTCTATTGTAAATTTTAATTTCTTGGCAAAATTAAGCTTGCGAATAGAGTAACCTGCAAAAGAGAAGCAAGCAAGTTTATTCAGCCTTCAATGGAGGGTGAACAACCAGCCCCAAGAGTCAGAATTTGATGCTACAAGTTTACGTCAGTTTATGGAACGATGTGTCTACTTAGTTCAACCGGATAGGATTAAATTAATTCTTATTCGATCTAATATGCCACACCAAACATGTCATAAAGGATTAATAATATATTTGGACACTACAAGCAATATCATACTATTTTTCCAGTTCCCTCTCTGTTTTGCAGGACCCAAAATTCATTTTTCCCTTATATCCAGGGGGAAATTATAAGGAGGGAGGGGGAGCGAGAGAGAGTCAACCTCAATCAGTGTTTCTGTTTACTAGTAATACCTGAAATTATCCTACAACCACCTCATTCCCTCATTTCACTTCCCAGTTTTCTCTCATTTGATTGTTGTTGATTTCTCTTTTAGTCCCCCTCATTGAATGATCTAGCCATAATAACCCCCACCCAACCCAACCTAGCCCCGTCCCCCGCCCTGCCGGTGAAGTAGTTCTAACATGTCAACAGAAGGTGTCATTGTGGAGGACACAAATAATTCATGCAGTTCTGCACCGGGTTCACCGAAAAATAAGCTAAAATTCTTATGCAGCCATGGTGGCAAGATCCTTCCCCGACCGACCGATGGCCACTTTAAGTACGTTGGTGGCAAAACCTGTGTTATTTCCGTACCTCGAGACATCAGTTTCCAAGGTGATATATAAGTTTTCATTTGTACATAGCAATATGTATTTCCTTAGCCTCCATCGCTACCTAATGTGTTAAATATAAAACAGATATAAGAAATGAGAACAGGGTTCTTCTCTAATGATTTTCTATTCTGAAAATAAACTCGTTATTGTTTATAATTCATTAAGTTCGAAAGGTAGGAAATATGGGGACAATGTTTAAATAGAATCGTTTCAAGTCCTACAACCAAAAACTGTCTTATTTACAATAAATTTGAGAGCAAACACACGCATTAGGATTATGTTATAAGACATTGCAAAGTTTTACGGTAGTCGACCAACTGCAATCCTGTTGAGCAAAAAGGGTATTTCTTTATCTACTACCAACTTTTAGTTCCAGTATTCTTCGTTAATTATCAGACATGACATCAATACATCATGTTTAGCGAAAGGACAGGTATTTCTTGCTCGTGCACGAATGAATGCAAGGTAAGAGTAGGTGGAGAAAGTGGCCTGCAGGCTCCCCACTTAATGACAAACTGAAGTGAAAATGATATCAGCCAGTGGCAGCAACTTTGATGATGTCATAGAACCATTAAGGTGACCCTACACTAGTATTGATATTTGTAAAATACCTGAAGCATAACAAGACAGAATGTCACAATAGCAAACTAAATGGAGAGATTCAACCAGGAGATATAGCAGCAATGGAAATAAATAAAAGTTAAAAAGCTAGTAACCCCAGCCAAGTAGGATATACCATGGAAAACGTCTCTTTTTTCCTTTCTATTTGGTTCTAACTTTTTTACGGTAAAAAAAAAATTCCCAGAAGACGTAGTTTAATCAACGAATAGAATACATCCTTTGAAAGAAAACAAAGTCTAATTAGCAGGTCAATTGTACCAAAAGATAGTTCCCGACCCGACCCAGAAGTGAGAATGTATGTACGTTGAATATCAGTTTTGCTCCTTCATAAATAGACTACAAAATTTAGAAATGCCTATGTGAAAAATAAGTTCTTAAAAAAACCTTCATGATTCTCAGAAGATCTTATTTTATTATTCTATCTATATGGAAATTATAAGAATAAAGAGTCGACTTCAGAGACAAAATGTAAAGCAATGAACCTAATGTTTTTAACCGAATATCTTCAGTACAAACACCCACCATTTTCGCTAAACCATGTTATGCCTAAATTTCTTGTAACCCGGTATTTCACACCTTTGTGGCTTGTTTCTGTGGGAGAGCTCTCCATCCAATATCTCGCCGGTAGAACCCTCCAGGCCATTTAATTTGCTCGACAGCTTGGTATGCTCTATCTCTTGCCTCCACAAGATCCTTTCCTTTAGCTGTGACCCCAAGAACACGTCCGCCTATAGCTATAAAGTTCCCATTTGAATCGAGAGCTGTACCAGCATGAAATACCTTAACACTTGGAGCTACTTGCTCTGCTTCTTCCAAGTTTTGAACCACTGTACCCTTTTCGTAGCTTCCGGGGTACCCCTTGCTGGCCATGACAACAACCATGGCTGAGTCCGTGGACCACTCCACGGATACACCTCTTAGCTCTCCCTTGCAAGCCGCGAGGAGAACTTGAGCCAAATCAGACTCTAACCGAACCATCAATACCTGCATATCAATTAGAGAAGTTACTAAAATAAATGTAATATTTTGAGGACGGAAAAGAGTTATGATGTTTGGTGGAATATAATTTTGTTACTTAAACATGCTTATGGGACACTTAAATGCAGCCAATAGATAACCAGCAACTTTGTCATCTACAAGAGCAATAGTGTGTACACCAATACCAGTACAATTTCATACAACATGATACTCATGCAACTTGCTCGACTCTATCCATTCTTAGCACAGGAAAAATAAGCGATGAGAACATGTTACGGTTTACTTGTGACAAGGAGTCATCTTCCTCAATTTGTGTAGTGAAAGGTACTCTAGAACTTCATGATGAAAAGATGATATGTTCCGTAATTTCACAAGATAATGATAGCAAACCAGACAAGATAGATGCTAGAAACTGAAATCATTGACTTTAAATCTTTCCCCAAGGTGTTAGAGCCGTTTTTAGAGTTTATAAACATCAAATGTGATTATATGTGGGATATAAACAGAATCTTTAAAAAAAAAAAAAAATTCTATTGATCACATGCATAATCAATTTATGAAAATTGATAACTAACCTGGCATTCTGGGTCTCCAAACCGCACATTGTATTCAATCAGTTTCGGTAATCCAGACTTCTTCTCAATCATGAGCCCAGCAAAGAGAACCCCCACAAACTTGCAACCTTCTTCAGCCATTCCCTTCACTGTAGGGAAAATTATAGATTCCATGATCACAGATTGAAGTTCTTTCGTCAAGACAGGTGCCGGAGAGTATGCTCCCATTCCACCAGTATTAGGTCCTGTATCGCCGTCTCCGACTCGTTTATGGTCCTGAGCTGACTCTAGAGCTATTGCATTCTCTCCATCAACTATAGCAAAGAATGAAGCTTCTTCTCCTTCAAGATATTCCTCAATGACGACACGACCACCCGCAGAGCCAAAAATACTTCTCACAAGCATCGAGTCAACAGCTTCGTACGCTTCCTCCAGTGTCATGGCCACGACGACTCCTTTCCCAGCAGCCAATCCGTCTGCTTTAACAACAATGGGAGCCCCTTGCTCTTTTATATACGCTCTTGCAGCACATGGATCTGTGAACGATTGATACTGCACGAAGTATAGTACGAACAAGGAAAAATTATCAAAATAGCACAATTTAGTAATCTGACACTAGTAACTGAGACTGAAATGAAGGATGAACCTTAGCTGTCGGAATTCCATATTTATCACACAACCTCTTCATGAAGTCCTTTGAACCTTCTAAAGCAGCAGCCTCAGAAGAAGGGCCAAAAGTAGGAATCCCAGCCTTGACAAGGTCATTAGCAAGACCTGCAACAAGAGGAGCCTCTGGTCCTACAACAACCATTCCAACCCTCCACTCGCGGCAAAAGGCAATGACTGCGGAGCTATCAGAGATATCAAGCTCCGAGATACAAGTTGCATCCCCCGAGTTGGAAATTCCAGAATTTCCAGGGGCACAAAACACAGCATCACAAGAGGGAGATCGGTGTAAGGCATAACAAATTGCATGCTCCCTTCCTCCTCCACCAATAACCAACACAACCACTCTTTCTTCTGCAAAATCATTGTAAACAGACCCAATGAATAGAATAGCAAATTTCAATCCAAAAATTATTTGTTTTTATTTTATATATAAGACTAAGAGCAGCGCATGGCTGGTTCAGTCTAGTACTACGAATATTCTGCAATTCGAACACAGAAATTAAGGGAAAATTATGATACCGTTCAAAATTTAGAAAAATGGTATAGAAAAAACTATGATATAGCATCCAGTGAATTGGCAGGAATAAGAAGCTGCAGTTGCTTTTTATTTTTCGGAGCAGTGGCATCAAGAAAAATTTTATGAGTTTACATTCTGGCATTTACGGGCATAAATATTTCGAAAAAAATCGGGACTTTTCAATATCTCAAAAAATCTCCATTCTAAAATTTCAAAATATATTTTTATTTATCATAATTATGCTTTTATTTCCTGGAAAAATTGCTGTTGCGAAGCAGGAAGAATAAAATTCCAAAAAAATAACAGATGTAAGATAGAACTCTTATTAAACTTTACAAGATTATAATTGCAATTTTCACACATATACATTGCAAACGTAGTTATGAATGAATCTAAAAGGAATAAGATTTTACCATAAGCAGGGACCCCATTATTAGATGAAATGGTGCTAAAAACGGTGGTCAGAGATTGATTATAACCTCCTCTGAAAAACTCACGGCGTGAACTCCGACGAACTGGAAAGTATTTAACATCAATACTATTTTTGGCAGCATCAAAATTGATGGGTCGAACGTTAAAACAATTTTGGTAATTACTGGGACTGAATATCTTTGCCACAGAATTGAGGTGATTATGGCTGTTAAGAAATTTAATACCGGTATTGTTGGTAATTGCAGAACTATAAGTAATGCATGCCATTTTGTTATTTTCTTAAGAAGAAATTAAGTTGAAAAGACAAATGAGAGGAATGAGGACGATGAGATACCTAAACGGTGGGGTTGTAGGTTTTATTAGAAAATTAATATATCACTAGTTGATTTGGGAGTATTGAGTCGTGCCGTGTGTGTGGGGCTGCGGGACAGCGGGAGGCTTACAAATTAGAATCAGAAATTCAGAATTCAGTGATAGGGGAGTATTGAGTTGTGCTGTGTGTGCAGGGCAGCGGGAGGCTTACAAATTGGAATCAGAAATTCAGAATTCAGAGATAGGGTCGTTTTCTGTGTTTTTAGCAAATGTGAAATTTGGGCTAATTCAATTTGGCCCAACTAAAGTCATCTCCTCCATTCTTCCTTTCTGAACTCTACGGCATGTCTGGTCAGCAACTGGCGGTTCCCTCTGTGCAGGGGCGGACCTAGAAATCAAGTTCAGTGCGGGCGATATTAGAAAACATAACAGCATTATAACACAGTACACAAACCCCTCCAATCTACTTCACTTTCCAATTCACCGTTGAGAGATTTTTCAGATTCTCCAAGCCACAATTCAAACCCCTCCAAAGTCCAATCTACTGCAATTCTACTTTACAGATTCTCAAGCCACAAACCCCTCCAAAATTTACCAACAAACTAAGTGATACATAAAATCAGGGGCAGACCTAATCAAACTGTAATTGATAATTTGATACCCTAAAAAGTAAAATCCAAATTATCTTCCAATCAATTTCAAACTAAGCAAAGAAAAATGTGAAGATAAAAAATTACCTTTGATTGAAACCGGCGGTCAGGCGGAGGCGGAGCAGCGGTCGCGGACCTCGAGGAGACTAGAAATCAAGCGAGCAAGCCGCCGGAAGTCGAGTTCCGTACTCTCACTCCTCCGTGCTCAGGTTTCGAACCGTGACCTGTCTCGTCTTCGCCGTCTCTCGTCGAAGCCAGCAGCAGCAGCAGAAGATTTACCAGACGACCAAATAATTTGAAAAATAGGTTATAAATTATATAATTGGGCCAAATAAGGCAGCACCGTGTGCGGTGTGCAGGCACTTTCACGTACCGTCTCCGGCGACCAGCGTCGAAGGAAGCAGCAGGAGGTGCCGGGTGCGGTTACTGCGGTATGAAGAACTTGCCTTGCTGCCTGCGGTATGAAGAACTTACTCCTCCAGGCTCCAGGTCGTCTGCTTGTCTTTGAATTACGGTTAGGTTTGTAAAATGGGTAATTTTCATAAGTAAGAGTATAAGTTTGACCCATTTCAATAATAAGAAAATAAGTTTTAAATTTCTAAAATCAGATTTTTATTAAATTTTATTTATTAATTTATTAATTAAATATATATTTAATTAATTAAATTAAATATATTAAGGTCACAGATTTATATAATTTGGGTCACAGATTCACAATTTAATTAGTCACATATTATTTTCGGTTACAAATCAAATTTTTTAAATGTCAAAAATTATTTTACGTCACAATTCAAAAATTTTATAGGTCACAATTTGTTCATCGGTCACAGAGTCACAATTTAATTAGTCACATATTATTTTTTGGTCACAAATCAAAATTTTTAAATGTCACAGATTTTTTTTTACAGTCACAATTCAAAAATTTTAAAGGTCACAATTTTTTTTCCTTGGTCACAGATGAAAATTTTATAAGTCACAATTTCTTTATCGGTCACAGATCACGAACATTATAAATCACAACCTATAAGTCACAACTTATAATTGGTCACAAATTAACAAATTTTAGGTCACACATTATTTCTTAGTCACATTTCATATTTTTCATTAGTCACATATTGTTTACTGATCATAGATTAGATCACAAATTAGGTCACACGTTATTTCTTAGTCACAGTTCATATTTTTCATTAGTCACATATTGTTTGATCACAGATCAACCAATTTAATGGTCACAACAAATCAGGTCTCCACCTTAAAAAACGCAACAAAACACACCACCACCGACTGCACAACCACCACCACACCCAACCTCCACCCCCACCACCTGTACCACCACCTCATTGCAACAAACACACCACCACCGCACCACAACAAACACACCACCACCGCACCTCCACCCCACCTGTACCACCACCGCAGCCGGCGCACACACCCAACCACCACACAGTCACGCACCACCGAACGGACTGCAACACAGCCACACACACCATCACTGTCGCACCCACAGTCACGCACCACCGTCGCGCCACCGAACGGACTGCAACACAGCCACACATACCATCACCGTCGCACCCACAACCACTGTCGCGCCACCGAACGGACTGCCACCACAAGCACTAAAAAGCACTGTACCACCGCGACTATCACAACTCCCAACACCACCCAAAACACCACTGCCAACACAAGCACCGCCGCGACTATCACAACCACCGTCGTCCTACCTAGATCCATCGCATTAACATCACCATCCCGTCACCCCAAACCAAACCCACCACCGTACCGCAATCGCCGCTACAATCACCACTGCCAACACAACACGCCAGAAACCATATGTAACAACCATTTGCCAAAAAAAAAACCCACCGATCCGTAAGCTGCAGCGGCGGTTTGGTGTTCTCGATCATCGAGCGAAGCCACCGCTGCCTCGGAGGATTCACTTCGGCGATTCACTTCTCTACAGCGACGGCGGTGTGCTTCACTTCTCTCCAACGACGGCGGCGTGCTTCTTCTGGCCGGCGATTCACGCCGACGGGTTGCTACCCCCTACCGGCAGAGAGAGAGAGAATTGAGAAGAGAGAGAGAGACGGTGGTTGTGGGAATGGGGAGAGAGAGAGAGGAGAGTGAGAATTTAAAATTAGGGTTTGGAGTATAAATATTTATTTTATAAAATATTAATTAAAATAAAACTTCTGATTTTTGAATTGTGAAACTTGGGGTCTGATTTTAGAATGTTGAATACTTAAAGTATGGTATTGTGTAATTTCCACTTGTAAAATTGGGCCAATTAATTGGCCCAATTCAAATTTTTTTTAGGGTACTTATAAAAATGTGGAAATTACATAATAACAGATCTTTAAAGAGCACTTTTAAAAAATCAGGTTCAATATTTAATTAATCCTAAATCAGGTTCACACCCAAATCCTATATCATTTTCACTCTTGCACACCCAAACCCTAGATCTCTCTCCCTCTCGCCCCCTCTCTCTCTCTCTCTCTCTCTTCCTCTCCTCATATCGACTCCCTCTCTTCATCTCCCTGACTTCCTCTCCATCAGACAACGTCGCCGTCGGAGCATGTCGTTGTCGGTTCTGCTATAATGATGAACATAGCGAAGCAAATCCACCGCACCGTCGCACTTTTCCCTTCGCGAATCACCACACTGCCGCACTTTTCCCTTCGGTTATGCAATTGTTTGATGATGTCGCTGCAATTGTTCTGCGATATTTGCAAAGTTGTGGTGTTGGCGAATCGCGCGACTGCGGAATGAATCTGTGCGTGAGCTGCAGAAGCAGTGGTGTTGGCGATTGTGGTGGTGGCTGTGGTGTTTTGTGTGGTGGTGGTGATGGTGTTTTTGTGGTGGTGATTTTGGGTAGTGTTTATGAGGATTCAGGGATTGAAGATGATGATGATATATTTGTTGTTGGCGGCAGGTGGTGGATCTGGTGGTGGTGGCCTGAAGGTGGTGGTGGTGGTTTGTAGTTGAAAATCGTGGTTTTGTTGGTGGTGTCGTGGTGAGGTGGTCATGAAATGGCTGGTGGTGGTGAAATGGAGTGAAATGGCTGCTGATGGTGGTGGTGGTGGGGGGTTGCTTAGGTTGTGTCTGTGTTGCTGATGGTGTGTGTCAGTTGATTAATCTGGTGGTGGCGATTTCGTTAGTGGTGATGCTGTGGTGTTGTGGTGTCGGCGATAGTGATGAGATGGTGGTGGTCGCAAGTGATGTTGACAGCGGTAGCAACATGTGACCCACTATTTGGTTACATGTGACCAAATTGAGTAATTTGTGACCTTAAAATTCAATAACCTGTGACGAAAAAATAATCCGCGACCAACAAATTTGAAAATATGTGACCGATCGATAAATCGTGATTTATAAAATTGTTGATTTGTGATCTCGACATAATTCGTGATCTATAAAAATTTTGATTTGTGATCTCGAAATAATTTGTGACTTATAAATTTTTTGATTTGTGATTTCAAAATAATCCGTAATCAACAAATTTGAAAATATGTGACTGATTGATAAACTGTAACTTATAAAATTGTTGATTTGTGACCTTGACATAATTTGTGACCCATAAAAATTTTGATTTGTGAGTTCGACATAATCCGTGACCTATAAAAATTTTGATTTGTGATCTCGAAATAATCTGTGACCTATAAATTTTTTGATTTGTAATTTCGAAATAATTTGTGACCTATAAATTTTTTGATTTGTGACTTCAAAATAATTCGTGACCTATAATTATGTAATTGTGACCATTAATTGTATAATTTTGATTTTATTATAATTAATTAAAAAATAAAAACCTGATTTTTGCATTTGGGCAACTTGAAACATGGAAATTGAAGTGTGCATAGTTAATGCCTTAGTTTTGAATTCTTCCCTATAAAAATACTCTTAAATTTATGAGTGTTTTGAAAAATCATATGAAAATTTTTTTTATAGTACAAAATACTGTGTAAAATTAAAAAGTGACACAATGTCACTTTTTTATTAAAAAAAAAGTCATTTTTAAAAAAAAAGTGATACAATGTCACCTTTAAAAATTTAGTGTCACTTTTTTATTAAACAATAACATACAATATCAATTTTATTAAAAATGATGTTTGTCACTAAAAAGTGATAAAAAAAAATTCAAAAATGCGACTGAAAAAATTGACAAATTAAAAAAAAAAAGTGATATAATGTCACATTTTTTTAACATAATTCAAAAAAAAGTTATACGATATCACTTTTTATATAAAAATTTATCACTTTTTTTTTTTAATAAAATTTGTCACTTTTTTGACACAATGAATCTGATTATCAGGTTTGCAGATGTCCATTTAGAGTGAATCTAACTTGAAATGTTTGGACCCATATTGACAAGGTTGTCGTTAATAAATGTTTTTCTCGAGCACAAAAGTAAGTGGAGGGAGATTTTAGAAAGAGATGAAGAGCATGATTGGTCCTTTGTCTCCGACGACCTCACTTTCCGATGACTCAACTCCATTTTTGCACCTCAGCCTGAGAAAATTTACAGAAGAATGTTCACTTGAAGCTTTTCACTCTTGAGCTCACATTTTCACAAGCACTGGTAGATAGAAAACTCCATTCTTCTTGTTCACTTCGAGTCTAAAGCAACAGTTCTCTAATGATGATTCCTTGGACATTCAAGAATCATCATGCCTAACATGGATTTATTGACACCTTAATTACCATATTGAAATTCTGAAGTGTTCCAACAACAAATCATATCGTGAGCCAATATTATTTACAATTAAACATGACAATTATGCTGATACTACAATTTTCTAATATAATTTTTTTGGAGCACCTATGCATTATTCTTGCGTAAACAATATGTATTACTCCTTTGTGTTCCCATCTGCAACTCATTCTTCAATTATTCTCTCTTATGACAAGTAAATTGACATAATTGCATCACCTGAAGTTAATGTCATATCTTCCCAATATTGAACAAAGCCCAATATCCGCATTGAGACATATCATCAAACACTTCATCTACATGTAACAAAACCAAGAGTGATACTTTCAATTACTATTGTGAAAATTCTAGAGATTTTTCTATGGCCTGCTGAGATGAGTTTCTATGCCTAAATAACAATTCAACTATTTTCGTTACAATGGAACAAAAGAACATAGGCATATAACTAATACTAGCTTTTATTCACCTTGTAAATTTAACTATTTGCTTCCATCAAGGAACACTTTCTTTGCATTTAATCACATTTGATGTTCAATACTGGTAATCTCTCCTTCTATATAGACACCCATACCTAAGATTTAAGAACAAAGCTGGGTGATGTGTGTGCGTATGTGTGTGAAAAAGAGAATATGTGTTTGTATGTACTTTGGAAAATGTAATTCATAAAAATTGTGACAACAATTAACTTCAAATCCCAAGAAACATCAGAGCCCAAAGGGAAACAAAGCTAAAAATCTTAACAAATATAATAATGATCATGTTAACATTGTATCAGATTTCACTGTAATATGTGTACAAGTAGGGGCTTGTTTAGCAAAAGCAATGACTGCAATCGGGGTGGATTTGGCCTATGATGAGTCTGAGTATTTCAATTTTCCAGCTAACCGTCGAGCACGAATGAATCCACCGCCTTCTACTTATTTTGGCAATTGTTTAGCGTTCTTCGAGGCAGAAACAACACGCTGAAAATTGAAGGAAAATGAAGGGTTTTAATGCAGCTTTGAGGATGGTGGTGATGGCGGCATCGTCCCTGCATCACAGTACTGCGACTGAGCTCTACCATCCTGTTATGATGATGAAAATGGGAAAAAGTTGAATAAACATCAACTGGTTCTCTCTTTACCAATTTAGGACGTAAATAATACTTCTTTAAAAGGTTTAATTAATTTAAATGGTATTAATAAAAACACTTTAAAAAATGGGGTATAGGGCCTAATTTCCTTTTTTTTTTTTTTTAACGGGCTGGGTAGTCAGTTGGCAGTCCAAAGTCCAATGCAGACAGAGGTCAATTAATTGGCCCAATTCAATTTTTTTTTTTTTTTTTTTTTTAATTTTAACAGGCTGGACAATCAATTGGCGGCTTCATTGGGTCCGCCCATACCTCTAAATTCCGGCAGATCGAGCACGTGCGGCCACCCCCTCGTCGGGTGCTGGATTCACCACTAGTTATCAGTATCAAGGATTTTATACCAGAAAATATGTATCTTGCAAGAATATAGTGATTGAATAGTAGGTACACAAATGCACAAGTATAAGTTGTTTACGATGCATGTTATTAAAGAACCAATTTATCTTGTGGGAAATTCGCTAGGAGGGTTAGTTGCAGCATGCCACCCTCGGTGAAAGGTGTAACCTTGCTCAATGCAACACCCTTTTTGGGATTCTTCCCAAATCCTATCAGATATCCAATATTATCAAGACTATTTCCATGGGCTAGGACATTTCCTTTTCCTTCAACTATCGCAAAGCTAACAGTATTGATTTGATTTTTTCCCCTTTTAGAATGTAAAGTTCCCTTGAAACTGCATCTTAAAAAATGATGCAATGCGTCGCTCTCTGTCATTGTTTAAAACTTGATTAAAAGTTCAACAGTTAGAAAGGGCCATGTGCATATTTTTTTTCAACATGTCCCCTCACATATAGATAGGATTCAATTTTTTTCCATTAAAACATTGCATGTACAACTTTTATTAAATGGGTTGCAACGAGATTTGAATCTAGGATTTTTTCCTACTTTGATCTTTAGATTAAATAGTTTAGTATGGTATTGGAGCCCGTTAAGCTTAAATAAACAATTCGATGAGCACATATGTTTCAAGATTTTTGTTCTCAAACGAGCCATCATCTTAGGGGCACGTAAATGGATAAATCATAAATCCTACATCAAATACGGATGAAATATATAACTAACCTAAGAAGGTTTAGGATCTTCCTCTTAACAAAGTTGATCTATTCAGATGGAAATTCAAGTCTTAGCATCTAAACTTTTAGATCAAATAGTTCAACATTTATTTATTTACTAGTTTTTACAACATTTATTTATTTACTAGTTTTTACCCGTGCAAAGTGTTATTTCGAAGGTGATGTTAGCGTTTTAGGACTGTTTTTTTTTACATTGGCTAGTCGATTTTTACGGTTATATAATGAGTTAAATGACACTATACTTAATGACAGTTACATAGAGTCAATATAGAGTAAAAACTTGGAAGCATATAACAATTGTAAGTTTTGTTCACTATGAGTAACCTTATGCAGTTGTGGACTACCAACATGTAGCTCCTGGAACTATAATGCAAGGGTCAAAGGCTACCGAAAATGTCGACATTAACATATTATGCAAGTTAGAAAAATTCAATCATCATACAAAAACAGATTCCTGAAGTTCCATAAGCAGTGACAATTGTCCTATGAAGTCTGCTTTCGCTAGAGCTCCCGTGGGTTCCTTTAACCAAGATGCATAGGATTGCTAGACAAAATTGATTGATAATTACCAATATTAAATATTATGCTTTAACGAATTATCTAATTCTTATTTTTTTCTTAAATATTTTTATTAATAATTTACTAAAGCAAATATTAAATACGTAATTGGATAAAATTTATATAATTAAATAAATAAGTTCAATTTGATAATTACCAATATTAAATAATATATTTTAACAAATTATCTAATTCTTTTTTTTCTTAAATAATTTTATTTATAATTCAATAAATAGTATATTAAATAAATATTTTACGTGATTGAATAATATTTATATAATTAAATAAATAAGTTTAATATTATAATTACCAATATTAAATATTATATTTTAACGAATTAGCAAATTGTTATTTTTTTCTTTTTAATTTTTTTAATAAGTTAATAAATCGAATATTAAATAAATATTTATACAATTAAATGTTTAACGTGATTGAGTAATATTTATATAATTAAATAAATAAGTTTAATTTGATAATTACCGATATTAAATATTATGTTTTATCAAATTATCTAATTCTTATTTTTTTCTTAAATAATTTTATTAATAATTTAAAAAATTGAATGTTAAATAAAGATTTTGTTGGATTTTTGGTTGAAAGAGAGTGAAAAAAGAAAAAAATTGAGCTTACCGGATTTGCATTTAGCATACCGTATTTATACTTAGCATACCGGATATGCTTTTAGCTTACTAGATATGAGTTTAGCATACCATATTTGCACTAACCGGATTTACACTAAACATATCGTATATGCATTACACATACCGGATATGCATTACTCACCGTATTTGCACTTCCTCACCGGATTTACACTTTCCTCACCGTATTTGCACTTTCCTCACCGAATAAAGTTTATATAATTAAATAAATAAGTTTTATTTGATAATTACCAATATCAAATAATATATTTTCATGAATTATCTAGTTTTTATTTTTTTTCTTAAATAAATTTATTAATAATTCAAAAAATCATATATTAAATAAATAGTTATATAATTAAATATTTTACGTAATTGAATAATATTTATATAATTAATTAAATAAGTTTAATATTATAATTACCCATATTAAATATTATATTTTAACGAATTAGCAAATTCTTTTTTTTTCTTTTTAATTTTTTTAATAAGTTAATGAATCGAATATTAAATAAATATTTATACAATTAAATGTTTAACGTAATTGAGTAATATTTATATAATTAAATAAATAAGTATAATTTGATAGTTATCGATATTAAATATTATGTTTTAACGAATTATTTAATTCTTATTTTGTTCTTAAATAATTTTATTAACAATTTAATAAATCAAATATTAAATATATATTTACATAATCAAATATTTTACATAATTGAATAAAATTTATATAATTAAATAAATAAGTTCAATTTGATAATTAGCAATTTTAAATAATATATTATAACGAATTATCTAATTCTTTTTTTCTTAAATAATTTAATTAATAATTCAAAAAATTGTATATTAAATAAATATTTATATAATTAATGAAATTAGTTTAATATTATAATTACCAATTTTAAATATTATATTCTATTGAATTAGCAAATTGTTATATTTTTTCTTTTTAATTTTTTAATAAGTTAATAAATCGAATATTAAATAAATATTTATACTATTAAATGTTTAACGTGATTGAGTAATATTTATATAATTAAATAAATAAGTTTAATTTGATAATTACAAATATTAAATATTATATTTTAACAAATTAGCAAATTCTTATTTTTTATTTTAAATTTTATTAATAATTTAATAAATTGAATATTAAATAAATATTTTGTTGGATTTTTGGTTGAAAGAGAGTGAAAAAAGGAGAAATTGAGCTTATCGATTAGCATTTAGCATATTGTATTGACACTTGTGATACTGGATATGCTTTTAGCTTACTGGATATGTGTTTAGCATATTGTATTTGCACGAATCCGATTTACTCCAAACATACGGTATATGCATTTCTCATCGTATTTGCACTTTTTTCACCGTATTTGCACTTTTCTGGTCTGATTTGCACTTTCCTCACTGAATAAAATTTATATAATTAAATAAATAAGCTTAATTTGATAATTATCAATATTAAATAATATATTTTAATGAATTATCTAATTCTTATTTTTTATCTTAAATAATTTTATTAATAATTCAAAAAATCGTATATTAAATAAATATTTATACAATTAAATATTTTACGTAATTGAATAATATTTATATAATTAAATAAATAAGTTTAATATTATAATTACAAATATTAAATATTATATTTTAACAAATTAGGAAATTGTTATTTTTTAATTTTTAATTTTTTAATAAGTTAATAAATCGGATATTAAATAAATATTTATAAAATTAAATGTTGAACGTGATTGAGTAATATTTACATAATTAAATAAATAAGTTTAATTTGATAATTACCAATATTAAATATTATATTTTAACAAATTAACAAATCTTATTTTTTCTTTTAAGTTTTATTAATAATTTAATAAATCGAATATTAAATAAATATTTTTTTAGATTTTTGGTTGAAAGAGAGTGAAAAAAGGAAAAAAAAATGAGCTTATCGAATTTGTATTTAGCATACCGTATTTACACTTATCATACCGGATATGCTTTTAGCTTATCGAATATGACGCATACCGTATTTGCACGAACCGGATTTACACTAAACATACCTTATATACATTACACATACCAGATAAGCATTTTCTCTGTATTTGCCGGATATGAGTTTAGCATACCATATTTGCACGAATCGGATTTACACTAAACATACCGTATATGCATTTCTCACCGTATTTGCACTTTCCTCACCGAATAAAATTTATATAATTAAATAAATAAGTTTAATTTGATAATTACCAATATTAAATAATATATTTTAACGAATTATTTAATTCTTATTTTTTTTCTTAAATAATTTTATTAATAATTCAAAAAATAGTATATTAAATAAATATTTATGTAATTAAATATTTTACGTAATTGAATAATATTTATATAATTAAATAAATAAGTTTAATATTATAATTACAAATATTAAATATTATATTCTAACGAATTAGCAATTTGTTATTTTTTTTCTTTTTAATTTTTTAATAATTTAATAAATCGAATATTAAATAAATATTTATACTATTAAATGTTTAACGTGATTGAGTAATATTTATATAATTAAATAAATAAGTTTAATTTGATAATTACCAATATTAAATATTATATTTTAACAAATTAGCAAATTCTTATATTTTCTTTTAAATTTTATTAATAATTTAATAAATATTTTTTTGAATTTTTGGTTGAAAGAGAGTGAAAAAAATGAAAAATTGAGCTTACCGGATTTGCATTTAGTATACCGTATTTACATTTATCATATCGGATATGCTTTTAGCTTACTGGATATGTGTTTAGCATACCTTATTCGCACGAACCGGATTTACACTAAACATTCCGTACATACATTACACATACTGGATATGCATTTCTCACCGTATTTGCACTTTCCTCTCCGAATTTACACTTTCCTCACCGTATTTACACATTCCTCACCGTATTTGCACTTTTCTCACTGAATAATATATATATAATTAAATAAATAAGTTTAATTTGATAATTACCAATATTAAATAATATATTTTAACGAATTATCTAATTTTTATTTTTTTCTTAAATAATTTTATTAATAATTCAAAAATCGTATGTTAAATAAATATTTATATAATTAAATATTTTACGTTAGTGAATAATATTTATATAATTAAATAAATAAGTTAATATTATAATTACCAATATTAAATATTATAATTTAACGAATTAGCAAATTCTTATTTTTTTTCTTTTTAATAAGTTAATAAATTGAATATTAAATAAATGTTTATACAATTAAATGTTTAACATGATTGAGTAATATTTGTATAATTAAATAAATAAGTTTAATTTGATAATTACTGATATTAAATATTATGTTTTAACGAATTATCTAATTCTTATTTTTTTCTTAAATAATTTTATTAATAATTTAATAAATCGAATATTAAATACTTATTTACATAATCAAATATTTTACTTAATTGAATAATATTTATATAATTAAATAAATAAGTTAATATTATAATTACCAATATTAAATATTATAATTTAACGAATTAGCAAATTCTTATTTTTTTTCTTTTTAATTTTTTAATAAGTTAATAAATTGAATATTAAATAAATATTTATACAATTAAATGTTTAACATGATTGAGTAATATTTGTATAATTAAATAAATAAGTTTAATTTGATAATTACCGATATTAAATATTATGTTTTAACGAATTATCTAATTCTTATTTTTTTCTTAAATAATTTTATTAATAATTTAATAAATCGAATATTAAATACTTATTTACATAATCAAATATTTTACTTAATTAAATAAAATTTATATAATTAAATAAATAAGTTCAATTTAATAATTACCAATATTAAATAATATATTTTAACGAATTATCTAATTCTTTTTTCTTAAATAATTTTATTTATAATTTAATAAATAGTATATTAAATAAATATTTATATAATGAAATATTTAAAGTAATTAATAATATTTATATAATTAAATAAATAAGTTTAATATTATAATTACAAATATTAAATATTATATTTTAACGAATTTGCAATTTCTTATTTATTTCTTTTTAATTTTTTAATAAGTTAATAAATCGAATATTAAATAAATATTTATACAATTAAATGTTTAACGTGATTGAGTAATATTTATATAATTAAATAAATAAGTTTAATTTGATAATTACCAATATTAAATATTATATATTAACAAATGAGCAAATTCTTATTTTTTTTCTTTTAAATTTTATTAATAATTTAATAAATTGAATATTAAATAAATATTTTGTTGGATTTTTGGTTGAAAGAGAGTGAAAAAAGGAAAAATTGAGTTTACCGAATTTGCATTTTGCATACCGTATTTACACTTATCATACCAGATATGTTTTTAGCTTACCGGATATGTGTTTAGCATACCGTATTTGCACTAATCGAATTTACACTAACATACCGTATATGCATTACACATACTGGATTTGCATTTCTCATCGTATTTGCACTTTCCTCACTGGATTTGACTGAGGACCACGTGTATATCATTTAAATTTTTTATTCAATTTGTCCCTTCACATGTAGATGAGATTCAATTTTTTTTTTCCATTAAAACATTGCATGTACAACTTTTAATAAATGGGTTGCAACGAAATTTGAATTTAGGACTTTTTCCTACTTTGATCTTAGATTAAATAGTTTAGCGTGGTATCCGAACTCATTAAACCCAATTAAACAATTTGATATTACTAAAACTCGATGAGCACATATATTTCAAGATTTTTGTTTTCAAACGAGCCATCATCTTAGGGCACGTAAAGAGATAAATTATAAATCCTCCATCAAATATAGATGAAATATATAACTAACTTAAAAAGGTTTAGGCTACTCATCTTAACAATATTGATCTATTAAAATGGAAGCCCAAATCTTAGCATCTAAACTTTTAGATCAAATAGTACAACACTTATTTATTTATTTGTTGGTATGCCTTCCATATCTCATGAACTGTGAATACTTTGTTGTTTAAGGGCCAACAACCATTACTCCCCTTTTTTACCTTCTGGATGCACATCTCTTCTAGTTATTAGAATTTCTTTAAACAAAATCCTTGTAAATTGCAGTTCAAAATTTATGTTCCAAATAAAAAAGGACTTACGAAATGTTGAGTACTATTGAGGAAACAATTTTTATCCTTTTTGTCCTTGCGTTCTTCAAAGGACATTATGGTCTCACTCTCACCTCTCAAAAACCAATTATTTTGTGACCTTAAAGATGACAATTGAGCTTGTCGGCTCAAGTCGCCCGTGGCTCGACTCAAAAAAAGTTCGAGTCGGCCCGTGTAGCTTGCTGGCCGGCTTGTTAATATATATATAAAAAAATTTGCCTTCAAAAAGGTAGCACACAACTGCCTTTTATAATTAAAATAAAACCAAAAAAATTCTAGGCTCAGACCTCGATTTTTTGGCCAAGCTTTTGCTCAGCTCGAACCCCAAAAAAGCTCGATTAGTTTTACTCGAGTTGAGCCCGAGCCTCGAGTTTCGATTCGACTTGTTGACGTCCTTATGTGAACTTGCTTATTTTTGTCCTTTTGTTTCATTCTAGATGGTAGAAGTATCTTGCAAATACTCAACCATGTCTATGTAGATCATTCGACTAAGGTTGATAAGGTGATTTCTTGACAACACAGCATTGTTTGCCTCAATCCTTTTTGCTCCTCGGGGGTCAATTGTCCTTCAATGAGGCTTTTGTCGAGGTATGTATAGCAATAACTCAAATTGAAACAAATAATTATTTTAAAATCTATGTATTCTCTCCTAAATTATACTAACTGATTGCGTAATTAGAAAATAATGAAATCTTTGGTATAAAATTGGTCTTTATATTGGCCACAAGGTTGGTGGCTGCCTCCTCCCTTGGTCTAGTGCTGCATATCTATTGCCAATTCTATTTCGGAGATCGGAGTGCCACGCTTCACTTCTGAGCTATGAAGCCTATGATGCATCGATACAGACACGTATGTTCAACACGATGCGTGTCAGATACGTAGACACGCGATTTTTGAAAATAGTAATAACACGATACGTGTCGACACATTTGATTAAATTTTTAAAAATTCTTCATTTATATATTATAAATTTAGTTTATATTCATTTTCAATCATATTTACAACATAAATTTAGGATTGTTCGGTACAAATTCTCAAAATCAATTCTCATTTTCAACCACACATTCTTCAATAAAATAATATTTTTCATCACATCAATAACTTCTCCTTCTTTTTCAACCACACATTTCCCATCATATTACTATTCAAAAATCAATTTTTTTTCCCAAAAATCACTCCTAAACACTCTCAAAATATATTTCCCTACTTTTTAACCTCACTCTACAAAATCATTATTCAAAACATCATTTTTTTTTTTTACCTAATTTCTCTTTATGATGGCCATCAAACGGTGACTTATACATTGCCTCTGCATGATACCGCACTCCAAAAAAATGACTTGAGTAAAGTTCAAAGTACCCAAGTTCTCTATCTGGAATCGGCTCATCTCTGGTTTCGAATTTGGATACGAAAACAGGGGAACCGAGTCTAAATGAAAGAGCCCTTTCTTCTATTATTCAAAAAATTATGTTAAGTCTGCTCTGCTATTTATTTATGTTCATAGATACATTACGTTTCTTTGTAGATTGTACACTACCTTAAGCAGTACATAATCTCAGTGTACAGCCCGCTTAGCTTAGCTTAAAATTTCTACTTATAAGTAATTTGAGTTTTTAATTCTACAAGTTTCTTTTTTAAACAGATAAACAATCTAATCACAATGTACCCATGAGATACTATCAACACACCAAAACTAGCCTCTGTATGGGCCCATTTTTGACCTAAAAAAAAGGATTTTATAATAGTGATTTTTGAAGAATATGTAATTAAAAGGTAAAGGAATTTTTTTGGTTTGTGCGAATCCAAGTCCAACAAAGGCTCACTAATCTTGGGCTTTCGAGATTTGACAATGAGTTGTCAGAAATGGACACTTCTTGGGCAGTTCCGGAGGGTTTCTTGATGGCCACGTGTCGGCCACAACGACATACAGCTTCATATACAAGTACATGGCTGCCTCTATCGTAGGGCTGTGTATGAATAAGTTGGTTTCCACCTTGGTAAACACGACAATATAAAAGTCCCAATAACAACGAACAATAGTTTATCATAATGTTTGTTATCTCATTAAAATGGAGTCATCATTTGAAGGACACGTGGAGGATCCCATGAGAAGACATTCGACGATGAACAGTACGGGAGACCCAGTGTTCGCTTGTACAAAGTCCTTCCCCAAAGAAGGACGTCACAATCCGAAGTCCCTCCAATCGCCTAGTACTTCTCCAGTTCGAAGTCCCTTCAACTGCATAGTACTTCTTCAGTCCGAAATCATTAGAGGAAGCGAAATTAGTAAGTCTGAAGTCCCCCAATTGCCTAATGCTTCATTCACCGAGGTCCTTATAAGGAACAAATCTGAAGGATATCTCTGAGAAGTGATTGACGTGACAAGTCACTTTAAGCCACCTTACTTAATGTCAGTCAAAAGGAAGGTGGTGGCAAGGCAATCATCACTATAGTTAATGTTGTGAATGAGTGATGTGATGTTCAATTCAATAGGATGAAGTCGCGTGGATTCAATCCAACGATAGGCAGTTCGACCATTTGTCTATAAATAGCACTTCTCGTGATTGTAATAAAGATGTTGAATTTGAGATAACACAAGACATAGACTCAAGTTCTTATAAAGAGAGATTATTGTGAAAATATTTTGTTATAATTATTGTGCTTTTACAATATTATAAAGGAAAAAACGTAATATCAGTTACAAAATCTTTGTTCGTTTGATACAAGAATCATCCGTTGGTACTCCGACTCGACAGTCCATATATATATTTCCTGATCATTAGCTCCGGTCAATTCATCGGAATCCACGCGTCACGCGTCCGATACCGACATCTGTTGACAATATTTTTTGGGGTCAACAATACGTAATTGTGGATGGTTAAGCTTTGTTTCTGGTTTTACGTCAATCTCTTCCCATCATCCTAGAAACACTGCATCTAGTCAATCGTGACTACCCCCCACATTCCATGATAATCTAGAATTCTAATTTTCATTAGGAAGAAGCAATTATAGTCGAGCAGTTGTAAGAAGCTTTTTCTCTCTCTCTGTTCTTTTTAATGTGTGGTTGTTGGTTTGATGAATATATGTCTAATAGCTTTTCCAGTTGGAATGCGTAAAGCATTTTCAACAGGATTTGGCATTTTCTGAAGGAGGTCAATAGCGAAACTTGTTGGGCAAAAATGAAAAATGCATAAAATAAAGTACCAAAAATTACTATATATATGAAATATTCTTGGTAGAAATGATACACACTGATATTCAGCCAACATAACAAATATCTACAAGTTAATGTTCGAGTTAAATACTCAATAAATTAATAAATGGATTAGTTCCTTTGTCAAATTCCAACAAGCAGAGGTGGCACCAATTATGGAGAAATCAAGTGAAGGGAAACTTGACTGGGGAGCAGGTCTTGCATATACCTAAAGGGACTTTCATTCATAAGAGCGATGCGATCTTAGTAGAACAAGTTAGAAGAGGAGGTGTAGACCTAACTAACTGCTCTATTGTGGTGCTAAGAAGTTAGTTGCATGAGATCTTCCTGTAGATGTAGCAATAGAAATGAACTAACAGAAGTAACAAAAAATGATTCATGTAGTTGACCCCACTTTTAGTGGGAATAAGGCTTAGTTCAATATTGTTTTGCTAAATATGTTCCTTTTTGCTTGTTCTTGTTTCTTTCATCAAACTTAGTTTGACTTTCGTCAGTGGTGGAGCCAGCACCTGGCGAGCTCTCGCGGCCGCCTGTGCTGGCTCCGCCAAAATCTTCAGGAAGGTAAGAATCCGCGGGAAAGAAATGCAGCCGGAGGAAGAAGCGTAGAAGACGAAGTTGAAGGTTTGTGCCTTTTTTTTCCCTTACCAATCCATTGGGCCTTATTTAAAAAATGGCCCAATGGATGGACATATTATTGATTTTATTGTCAATGAATTGGTCATGTGTGGTATGTCTAGGGTTCAAATTGGGGAAGAGGGACTGGAGAGGAGACGAGACGAGACGAGAAGAGGGATTTCAGTGGTGGACTGGACACCGTACGCCTAGTAGCAGCCGCCAGCATCAACGCGAAGCAGCCAGCAGATCACAGCCTCACTCACATGTTTGTGTTTTAACTTCTTATTCTCAGCTTCTGGGCCACTCATCCCCCCAACCCCAAGAATAGTTTGTGAAAATTGTGCTTTAGTCATACTGATGAGTGAATCGTGATGGCCGATGGCGATGGTGTGCAGGATTCTTGTGTGGGTGTGCAACTGTGCGGTGCTTCTGTGTGGTGGAAACTGAAAATTTGTTGAGCTTTTTCTTCCCATTTTCACCTGTTGTTAAAATGAGCCTTTTGTTTTTGTTAATAAAATTGCACAATTAATTTGTCAAGCTGTAAAGTTATGTTTTCAAATGTGTTTGGGGAATTTGAGAAAATTAGGATTAGGAATTTAAGGGAATTTGGGGAAATTAGGATTATTTAATCAAATTTTTAATATTATTTAATCAAATTTAAATAAACGATCGGCCGGATCGGACTATTACGATAGTTGACCGTCAAGGGTCAACGGTCAAAATCAACCGCCCTAGTTGACCCTTCGTCCTAGATTCGCCCCTGACTGTCGTCAACTTGCTTTGCTTTGGAAGTAAGAACTCGTATGAGATTGTTATTTTTTTTGTTCTGATTTAGGCTGCAAAAGAAGAGATTGGTAATAAGTCAAATAAGAAGGGTGGACACGCTAAAGAAGGCATCGCTAGATGCACCTTTGAGGATAAAATTAAAATGGGGGACGGACATTGTGTTTTTGCGCGCTTGGACAAATGTTGAAGTTACTCGATTTTACAATCCATTGACAACAGCCTTGCAGCCACGTGATCAGACATGGCAAGGAATGAAAACAGATGCTGAGTTGAGGAGAGAACACAATCTTCCAGTACCTGTCAACGAGGATTCATTGTATCGGGTGAGAACTCACTGGTCTCTTAAACTCATTTCCCTCTTGCAGTCCAGCTTGCTCAAAATAAAAAATAAAATAAAAAGGAAGAAGATAAGACACGGAATAACTTCCTTTCGTTCTATATACAGCATCCTTACCTTTTACATTCTGTGTCGTTTGACAGCCAATTGAAAGGAAGCCAAAGAAGTTCAACCCATTGGTTATTCCGAAGTCACTACAGGAAGCTCTGCCATTTGCTTCAAAGCCCAAGAACATTCCTGCTCCAAAGTGGCCACTTCTAGAAAATGGGCGAGCTGTTTTTATGGAATCTCATGAACGAAAAGTGCATGCTCTGGTCAGCTCATTAGAAATGAAAAGGTATTTACTGGAAAACTAAAATTTAGAAGAGAAAAAGGCTTGTTTGGATCTTTTGCTATTGGGAATTTTAACATTCTATGATACTACCCAGTCTTTCTAGTTTCAGTTTGTTCCAATGTGTACGTGGAATTTTTCATGAAATCTGGTGGTTTCTGGTAATTTTGTCGTTAAGTGTTCATTTGGCAACCTGGAATGAGAGTACTGGAATTGAAAGATGCATTTTGCCATTCTGTGCCAAAGTCCTCACTCTAGTGAGATGCATGTTTTGGCTACGCTTAAAAAGTTCACGTATAAGTAAATATGCATGAATTTTTACTGGTCAAAATTGGAGATAAGTTACTTAATTTGACAGTAATATAACGATTATTTTCAAAATAAGGCCCCATTTGACCCACATTTTTATTTTTATTTTCATTCTTCTACTCATTTTCAACCACACATTCTTCAATAAAATAATATTTTTCATCACATCAATAATTTTTCCTTCTTTTTCAACCACACATTTTCCATCATATCACTATTTCAAAATTCATTTTTCCCAAATAATCTCTATCAAACACACTCTAAGTAACTATTTTGTACTTAAAAAGTAAGAAAAAAGTGACATGTTTAGAAAAATGTTAGTTGAAGTGCCTGTTACAAAATATTTTTATAAAGTTTAGCCCAACATGTTCAGATTCAGAAATAATTTACTTGAGATTCCTATTGACATTTTGTAGATGAAAAAACGCAAGCTTAAGGAAGGGGCGAAGAGGAAAGCACAAGAAGTGGAACGCTCAAAGGAAGATCAGCTTTCAACGAAGCGCCGGAGAGAGGAACGACGTGGAAGGTACAGAGAGCAGGAGAAACAAAAGAAGAGAATTCGCAGAAAATCGGAATGACACTTTTCAAGTTGTTCCATCTTTTTCTTGGTGCACGAGGGCAACGTTAAACTGTAGCCTCTGAAAACTTGGTGAAATCGCTGCTTTGCAAATGACAAGTTGGCAGCAAATGACAAGTCATGGTGACACGGGTCGAGCTGCTAACTAAAAAAATTTCAAAACGCTGTGTGGAGCAAAGAAAAGAAAACTCAATTATCGGAACGGAGGGAGAACATTTAAACACGACAGCTCAGTTCTAGTAAGGATTTTTTTTTTTGCCTCAATTTTGCTAGGCTTCATGGTGAGAGTCGTAGATTTTTTTTTATAACTCAAGTGTTTTGAGTTTCGTCTCACTAATCCTGAAAAGTGGCGGCATTCTCCCCTGGTTCACTATTTGCGTAAATCCGAATACTATCATAACTTATATACGCTTGGATCGAACATTCGGGATACGGTTCTTCTTCCTATTGACCTCCCTTTACGATGTGCTGACAGGACGTCGGGAGGGACGACAAAATACACCATAACTTTGCTTCTACAGGACATTTGCCTTCCAACATAAATATTGCTTTTTAGCTGTCGCGGGGAATCGAACCTCCGATACTTTGTAGAGAACCCTCTTACTTTACCACTGTGCCATGTCGGTGGGGACGAGTCGTAGATATTTATTGAACTGGTTAATATCATTATTATTATTTTGGTTCTATTCGTTTAACTAAATTGGAAGGCTCCCAAATTCGGCGAGAGGATCAAGGGTGAGAGAATCCTTCATTGGTTCATCTTCAGCAAAACTTGGTTGGCCAAAAATTAGCCCGCGAAAGAATCGGCTAAAATTGAGAACCATCTTTGATGGCGGACAAACGGAAACAGGAGACTAGAACTATCTATTCCCACTTATTCGTAGAACGACGATACCACTTTTTTCTGGTGTCTTCGTCATGCTTTTTGTTATCATGTGTTGAGTTACGTACTTGGATTGCTTTTCATAACCGTCATCACTATCGTCCTCGATGGACGCCAACATACGTAAGTACAATATCGTTCTAACAAACTTAATAATTACTATATGTATGTATCTGTTTGAAAATATTGATCGAGTTACGTTATATTAAATCAATCTATATCAATCTTAAAAGAAATATTGAATGGACAATTTTTTCCCCCTTCATCACATCTATAATTCAATGTTTAGTTATTCATTGCAATGCTCATCTTGATTAAATTAATTGAAGCTCTAATTTTGAGAAAAAGAAAATTATGAAAACATCCACTTTTAGGTACCTCCAAGAATAATGTGAATTGATTTGATATTAAAGTGTCTTTACAATAACCACATCTTTTCTCTTTCTCGTGATGTATTAATTTGTGTTCCTTCTGATCCATGCATTGTTATAGGGACACGATAAAAAGAAGAAAACTTTTAACACTTTATATCAATAGAATCCAATATAACAAACTATGAGAATGCATCACAAATGGACACTACTTACTGTCCCGTGATGAAAACGCGATATTTTATGGATTTTAAATATATAAATATTAATATTCAGTCGATGTGATTATTCATTATACTCGAGATAAGGTTTTACCTCATTTTATTAATTTTTATGTGGTTACCATTATAATTCACGAATAGGTGATTTTTATTGAAAATTCTAATGTGGTTAGTTAAAAAAAATTAATAGTTCTTTTAATTTTTAAAATTATAGACTACAATACGTGTGACCTTATTTGGTTTTTTGAAAAAATTAAAAAAGTGTTGCCTAATTGATCTATAATATGAACTCATTCTCTTTTCTTGATCTTTCAATCATTTTGATTTCAAAGTTTGCTTAAAAGGAAAGGCCATTGAACAAAATTTTAAGGAAAATAAAGTCGAACAATTTGGAGCTAGGTCTTCTTTCACTCTTTACAGTTATAAAAATGATGACTATTGAAAATAAGGTTGACTAGCGAGTTATCTATTTTCCATTTCCATTCAAAAAATATTTGTGTTTCCGCCCAATTGAGACCCTTAAAAATGGACAAATCATGTAGTCTCAACCTCCACTTTGATATGTTAGACTTTTAAGTAGTAAAATTAGATCAAATAAAGTAGGACCATTTTTGTTGACCTAAAAAAATGGATCTTCGAGACGTCAATAGATAAAGTCTTCGAGTCATATATTCTCTGCACATGGTAACAAGTCGTTAGTCACTCGTGACCCTTTTCAGGTGGGGGTGGAGGTAGCTATGACAACGAGTCGGGCCGAAAATAAAAGCTCGAACTTTTTTGGGCTAGAGCCGAGCCGGGTAAAACCCGGCCAAAAAAAGAGGCTAGGCGGCCCGAGCCAAGCCGAGCCCGAGCCGGCTCTAGTTTTTTTTTCTTCCCTGTTTTTGTTTTTGGTAAAATTTACGTCAATAAAATAAATCACAGGCTGCATAAATAATCAACGTCAAGGAATAAAAAAAATCATAGACTTACTAGGTTTATATGATAATGATAGATATACTAATTGGACTTGATTAAATGATGAATTGGGTTATCAAATAAGTCAAAAATAGCTTCATCCTTCCACTTTTTTTTGACAGGAGTAATGATAATGTAAAATTGAATAATGCTAATATCACATGTGCTTTTTAAAATTTACAATTGACTGCAAAAACAGTTAGTTGATTAATCATGCAATTAAACTCCTTTTTTATTTTAATTTAATCATTATAACGAAATCAGACATTCCAATAGTTATTCAAAGTAAATTCTAGAAATTTCAAAATCATAGATATTTAACGGACAAAACAAAAAGATAAAATAATTTTTTTTTTTAATACGAGCTAAACACGGCTGCACCCCAAAATGGGGCTCGACTCGGGCTTTTTCCGAGTCGAGCCCGGGCCGTCCGAGTTTTCTGGCTTTATTGCCACCCCTAGGTGGAGGCGGCCGTGAGCACTTTGACGGTCAAGTCAGTTTTTTCATCAATTGGAAGGAGGTCTCCGACGGTCAAATAATCGTCGAGACGTGATTGAAAAAATACGAAAGTGGCAAAGTGTATATATATCAAAGAAGAGAATGACTTATAGTGATCAAATGTCAAGGTTCTGAATCCTTCTTCTGGCACAAAGTGGGGGTATTTAGACTAAGGATGTGAAGATAAGAGTCGTTGAATGAGGAGACACGTGACGTCAAATCCTTACGAGTCATCCCATCCTAGGCATTACCTTGTCAGTTTATAGGTTGACGGATTATTAAATGTTCTGGCGAATGCGGCTGAATTGATCGTTCGAACCTGCCACACGTCTCATGAGATGCGAGGCGGGGCAGGTTTGTGACGAGTTGTGGATACGGAGTGCAAGCCTTTGCATCCGCTGTAAAGTACGGATGAGTTTGGTTCTATTGTGGGTGAAGGCGCTTTAGTTCAGATAGATCCATTCAGTTCGGCCATATGAAATCAATTCATCTGACACGTGAGATTAATTTCGTCTGACACGTGGCGAGTCTCAATAGACCCGTAACAATTTTCATATGCATATCTTCTTTAACCTTCTTCACTAGATGGCACTCAACCAAGATGACCTAGTAAGTATAAGATTAGGATAAAACTCCTTGGCCCGGCTCAATGACAGGGCCAAGTCCAACGGGGACGCCCCTGTCATTGAGCCGGGCCAAGTAACAGGGCTCATAAGATTATTGTTCTGGTGCAGCCTGATAATGACTCAAAAAACATGTTTCTTGCCATACTTTCTGATTAACAAAAAGCGGCAACTTGTGGTCCACATACTTTTGCTCCTAGGTAGTGTTCATGAAAGTTGTAACCTATTATAAATTAGAACTTCTGCATGCAAATTTATTACATACTTCAAATCCAAATCAGAAACCATTGATCATATATTCATATATATTGCAGAGTTTTAGTCCATTTCCATGGCACCAAACAGAGAATCATTCCTGGGAAATTCATCGAAAAACAACATGGTCCATCAAAAACCCTCAAGACTCTCATTTGAGAACCTCCATAGAACAGTTTCAGACATCTCGTTCCAACTCAGTGAACTCCTAACCAGAGAAGAAAAAGAATCAGAATCTGCTGCTGCTGCTGCTACTGATAACAAAAAGGTAGTTATTCTTCCCCCAGTATCCGAAATCGAAGATGCCAAGTGCGAGTGCTGCGGTATGTCCGAAGAATTCACCCCAGAATACATAAAAAAAGTGCGCAAAATTCTCGGGGAGAATGATTTGTGGGCTGTGTTCAGAAGCAGTGAAGGAAGAAATGGAGAAAAATGGTGGAAAAGGAGAAGAAGCATTGAAAGAGCACATGAATGCATGTGTGAAATTCAATAGGGTTGGGAGAGCATATCCTGTACTGTTGCAAGCAGAAGCCATGAGAGAGATTTTGAAGAAAAATAGGGCAAACTCCCTTAGTCCTAGAGAGAAGGGAGATGGGGTCGGGGTGCAGAAGAAAGGTGGGATTGCTAGGAGTTCAAGTTGTATTCCAGACATTATAAAGGAGATCAATACTGATAATATGGTGAAGTGAGTTGCTGAAAGTTATGTATTGACAAGAGAGGTAGCGGGGTTTGTGTCTTAATTTGTTGGATTACTTATGCTAATTTATGGAGTTTTAGGGTAACTTAATTTTTTAACTAAAGGCTTTTTATTTAGTTGACTCCATAGTAGAGCGTAGTTCTTAGATTAATGTATAATTACTCATTGTGTTATAGACTTATAGTATGATTAGGATCATCTCTCTCTCTCTCTCTAAAAATGTGTAACTAATCAATGATATTCTCCTCGATATTTTCCCAATGTTTAGGGATTATTTCTTTATAGTTTGGTCCTGTAGTTATTTGTAACAATTTCTCTTGTAAATCATAAACCAAAATATTTTACAAATTCTTGTATTTCTTTTAATGATTTTGTCTCAGTTTCCTTGAAATCATAGTTCATACTTCATGATTAGATATATTGTATAACCTGTGTTCATTATATTTTCGTCAAAAGATTTAACCTAAAACCACAAAAAATATAGAAAATTAAGTATATATATAATTCCATCAAAATACATTAGGAAATTTGAATAATACCCTATTAATTAATTAATTAACTAAAACATTTAATTACGTAATTAATACTTTTTAAACTCCCAAAATCACTGTCCGAGTTAGAATCACGATTCCAGGGAACTCCCAAAGAGAAACTCTCCTCACCCAAGAATCCGCCGACTCCGCTCCACTTTGTAACTATGTGATTTTGGACGAACTTGTGTAATAACTTTGTTGTTTTTCACCCTATTATAGTCAGATCTGTGGTGAAAATGCATTGAATCTACTGTTCGGAATTCAAAATCAGACGAGGAAAAACATTGGACCTTTGAATAATCTTCAAATTAATGTCAAAGCCTTATAAATTGAAGGTAAAGTTCGAATCTTATCATTTGGGTAGCAGATAGTGATTGTTATGTTGAGTAATGGGAAAAGTTATAAAGCTTATTCCATATTGTCAAAACAATACTTTCCCAACTAGGTCGAGTAAATTTGCTTTTATAGCTTTGCATTGTTATGTTGAAGTTTCTGTCATGCGTTGTGCCTTGATTCTAGAAATTTCTGGAACTTTAATACAAGTTTTGAAGTTTTTTCAACTCTGCTATGCATTAAAAAGGCACTCTGTACGAAAACTTAACTAGACTATGGATTAAATTGTATAATGGATCAAATTTGTCATATTGGATTATTATCAGCCACTTGTATAGTTTTAGCCCAATCACATGAAGAAAATTGCTATAGTGCCCACTTGAATGACCACCCGGATGACCACTCCCTCACATGGGTGTGTGGGTCTAGCGAAAATAAAATAATATTTTCCTCCCAATGTGTGTGGGGGTGGTCATCCAGGTGATCATCCAGGTGGGCACTATAGCATGATTCATCACATTGAAATAGGAGGCATGGATTCAAGAAATTTCTATTATGGCTTTCTTTGAGTGATTTCTTGTAAAACGTGATGATGGTATATATGGATTCAACTTCTTGGCTAGGCACGTATATGAAAATTAGCCACCAATTGTTCAGCAAAATGCTCCAGTCACATTCTATCATTCAAATGCTTGATCATTGAGATAGTTACCATGTGCTACAGCCTCTAGCCACGCAGCTTTCATGAGCTAAAGCCTGCATTAGTTGTTGTTGCAACAACTGTTGTGTATTATAGCCTCGGGTCATCGTCGTTGAGGTTGTCACAGTATGTTTAAGGTTATCGACAGCTACAATTGAGGCAACCACAAGCTGCTCCATCTAGTTCTGTAAATGGGCTAAAGTGATTCCAATTTTATTGCCTTTATTCGAGTCAATGGAGGGATAATTTCCAATCAAACTACAATTTGATCTTTCCTTATTTGAACGATGTAGGTGCACCCTCTGGCAATAACCTTTTAGATGCAATAGGATGGATAGTGGACAATAAGGAAGCATTGCATTCCAGCCTGCACTCACCATTAAGAGCTAATTTCTCTAGCATACATTTATTTAAAGATCCCCAAATTGATTTCTTACTAGTTCTTTTGCTATTTTTTGTCAAGATCTTAATTTGTTAGGATTTGTTATTATTTTCTTGTTCTTGTGGTTTTCCGTATTTAAATGAATATTTAGTTTTAATTGGTGTTTCTCACTTTTTGAGTGTATTTGATTTTTTTGAATTTTTGTCACTTTTTTTTAGTAATTGTAATTTTTAAAAAATTTCTGCCACCTTTTTTAGTGTGTCACTTATTTTATTTTATTTTCCGTCACTTTCTATAAATTTATGTCACTTTTTAAGTAACAAAACTCACTTATTTA
Source organism: Osmanthus fragrans (assembly GCA_019395295.1). NCBI lineage: Eukaryota > Viridiplantae > Streptophyta > Magnoliopsida > Lamiales > Oleaceae > Osmanthus > Osmanthus fragrans. The sequence goes on from CM033342.1 coordinate 35,626,587, forward strand.
ATGGCACTTTTTGAGTATATATATATATATTTTTTTTTTTGAATTTCTATCACTTTTTTAGCGTTTGTTACTTTTTTTAAAAAAAAATTCTGTCACTTTCTATAAATTTCTATCACATTTTTAAGTAACAAAAGTCAATTTTTTAATAAAAGTGACGATATATATATATATATTCTTATCACATTTTTTTTTTGTCTATTTCCATTTTTTATTCTTATCACTTTTTTTGAAATTTCTATCACTTTTTTAAGTGACAATCACCACTTTTTAATAAAAATGACATTGTATATAAAAAAGTGACTCTTAACTTTAAAAAGTGACATCATGTTACTTTTTTTTTTTTTTTAAATAAAAAAATCGACACTTAATTTTACACAGCATTTTTTACTTTCAAAATACTTTTCATAACACCCATAATTTTAGGGGTATTTTTGTAAGTTGTGCAAAAAGTAAAAAGTTTCCGATTCAAGTTTTTGAGTTTACCAATTTGTTTCAGAGTGTTCATCATTTGGGTTGGGTCAAGCACACTTGAATTGGGCATTGCATAGATCTCATGGTATTGTGATTGGGCTAACCCAATTCATTTGCCACATTACCAACAATATTATTCTTTTAAGCGCACAGTTTTTTGGGCAAATTTCTTAAATACACTTGAAATGAACTATTTTCAATAATATTGTTCAACATTTTTTTATTACAAAAATGCATGCTGCGTTATACCTTTTTGTAATACGTGTTATACTTTTGTACTCTGTTACACCATTGCCGTTATCGCTACCACCACCACCACCATGGACGCGTATCACCACTAACACCATCTTTGCCAACACCATGACCATATCCACCATATTCCCTAACCAAAACCTAAGCTCCATCACCGCCAGTGACCAAGTCCACTCGAGCATCACCATCGGGCCTTCAAAAATAGCAAATCTGGAGGCCTTTGGTTTTCTCTATACATATGCATTTTCCACAAGAATAATACTACTGGTATATAATGAAGTTACATAATGATTTACATACAGATGATACGTCAAAAAGAGTGGGAGAATTTTTTTTTTCCTTATTTGGTTGAAGAAATTTTAATTCAATCACATCTCACCATATTATGTATATGTAAACCATCATTTATATGTAGGACAATCGTTTCTACAATATGCTTAACCCTGATTGCAAAATCAATTACAACCATCCAAGAATCCAAGCCCTCAAAGGAATTAGATCATGAGCCATTTCACTTGCTAAAAATTTAAGTGCATAGGTACTGACAAATATTCTTTCAATAAGGGACAAATAAAATCTTAAGGAAAACATCGATACACGACTTGAAAATTACCGTGAAACATTATTCGTACTTTGTTAGAATTATTGCAAGTAGGGCTGGACATGATTAGGTTCCATTCAGTTCTCTTTAGAATTGAACTGAACCCAATTTTATTGGCATTTAGTAAGTGGAATTGTCAGGTCCAAATTTAATTATGGAAATGTTCGGGTTCGATTTCATTCGATTCAATTCGGTTCAGTTTTTGGATTTCTTACAATAATTTTTATTTAATATTTACAATAACGCTACATTAATTCAACTAATGATATGTTCAATTTTAATTCTTACAAAATAATGTAGTCCAATTTTATGTATCTTTTACGTCTTTCTTTGTTGAGTTCTTAATAAATTTAATTGTTAAAATCACATCAAGGGGAAGATAGTGATCTCACAATAATGAAAAGAGGCGTAGCCGAGCTTCTAATTCGATTTTTTTTTTCCGAAACGGTAGAATCGATATTATGATAGAATAATAGATTTGGGTAAAATTTAAATCAATTTGATTAAATTGGGTCTGGGTTGAAAATTATAAATAAGAAAATCATATTTTGGGTTTGTGCTAAATTAATTAGTTAACAAATTTATTTAGAAAAAATAAAATAATTTGGCTTATTTAAGAGAAATAAATTAAAACAAATTAGGAAGATTCATTTTTTATTTGATTTTTTGTCTAAAACTGAGAACAGAATTAAATCATTCGGTTCTCGATTCGAATATTTAATTTAAGAAGAATCGCTCGATTCAATTTAAGAGTTTTGTTCAGTCCTAATTGGAAGGGTTTCCCACCAACAATGATATCAATTTAACTGTTAGAATTTAGGTGTGACATTAATTCTTTGTTGAAGTTAAGTGAGACTTCTAATTAAATTGCACATTGAGAAAAATCCTATTTGAAATGCCATTATTGAATCCCATTCAAGTTTACTTGGCGAAAAAGTTATATCTGGAAGTCTAGTGAGAATAAAATTTTGTATTGAACTTGAAGAGGACATTGAGATAAAGAAAATCAAGATTTTTGGAATAAAGGATCTGAGAGTGGGTGCTACGATGCCACGATAATTTTGGCTCGGGGTGCTGCGACATTGCCTGGTGCCACTTGTTCTATTTTCTATCATGCGCGATTTTTTCTCCTCTATTCCGTTTTGACATTCTACTTCAACTATAACTCTAGTATGAGAGTTTAAATGCCCCCTACTTATTCCCTATATATATTTAACTCTTCTATACAATTTAGTTAAGTTGTTTAACCTCATTATAACTTAGACAAAATTATCACAAAGTCATTGAATTCTTTTTCCATATTATAATAAAATCTCAATTCTCTGCAAATTATTTTATTCTTGTGTTCTTGTGATCAGTTAATTCATATTGTGGTTATAATATCTTATTTTCTCCAAAAATTTGATATTGGATTAATCCAGTATCATCTTCCGCTTTTCACTACATTAACTCTCTATTTTCTGATTAAACTAAAGAAGTAGACCGAATTACCAATTTCTAATTCATAATTTTCAGCCCCTGTTTGACAAGCTTTATTTTCGAAAAATAATATTTTGAATAGTTAATTTTATTTTTTTGGAGAGTGTGTGGTTGAAAAGTAAGGTAAACTTTTATATTTACGTACATAATATTTTATTGTGTAAATATGATTAATAATGAGTATGTAAAAAAAAATGTGGTCTCAAATGTTGAACTATTTGACAAGCTTTATTTTTGAAAAATAATATTTTGAATAGTTTTTTTTTTTTTTTTTTGGAGAGTGTGGTTAAAAAGTAAGGTAATCTTTTAGATTTGCGTGCAAAATATTTTATTGTGTAAATATAATTAATAATGAGTATGTAATAAAAAAATAGTTTTTAAAATAATAATTGTCAACCAGGGCTCAATTTCATTTTAATATTTAATCGGACCAACCAATTCAATTCATCCAATAATTTTTCGACAAGTACTTTTGACCAAAATGAGTCTGATAAGGACCACATTTTCCCTCCCAAAGCTTGTGCTCTTCATTCTTAAAACGTATTGCTTTAGTTTACTTTAAAAACACCATGGTGGAGTTTATCCCTTTTTAACAACAATTGTCATGTTTAATTAAATAAATTAATCACATGGAGACAATGGGCCATTGCTAAAAATACAAAGCCTAGTCATAAAGCAATATAGATCCTTAAATTAATCAGATTAACTGGATAGCTAGACATCACGTCATGTGTACCTCATATAAATTATTTTTCTTGGAAATAAGATATTTACGTTACATTTTTATTTATTTATTTTTTTTCTGTTGAGAATCGTCTCTAATTAACATCTTGAACTAAAGTTGCCAAAATATTTATGAAGAAGGCATTTATTAGAGAGTTTGTAGAAATGGGTGGGTATATGTGATTTTTTATTAGGTATCTCAAAAAATTACAAATCTATAGCTTCAACTTTAGAAAAACGTCAAGAAAGCTTGAATATTGATCAGTGAAAACATGAAAAATTCCTAAATTTTAAAACAGGTTGTGACTTTAGTTTCGATATAACAATGAAGATGGGACCATTCTTTTCGGGCTCCAACGTCCCCATTGTACTAGTGAGTTTGGCAAGTTTCATAGTGACATGATCGATAAGTAAGTTCATGTTAGAAAACAAAATATAATATGAGTTTGAGAATAGAGAAATTTGTGTTGAAATTTGAATTACCTTTAAGATTAGGTACTGTTTTTTCACAACATATTTTAGAAAAGTACTTAAGCACAAATGCCGTAAATTATTAACTTAATTTTGGATTCTTGTGCACTTTACAGCATAATGGCATATATGAACTTACAACATTTTGTCTAAAAAGGGAATAAGTGTATCAATAGTCTGATAATGCTGTATATTAAAATTGCAGCTCAAGATAAATATAAACAAGTATATCGTTAAAAAAGATATTTGACCACACATTCCAAAGAACTCACCGTTTATAAGCAATTGAATCTTTAACTTCAAACTGTTACACGCACGCGCTCACAGACAACCTTAGATATGAATCCAACAAAATGTGTAAGAATATTAGTTTGGTTGATCCCACTATGTACTTAAAAGCAAAACTAATTTATGGGCATACACAAAAAGAAAGGGAGCATGCCAGATTGACAAAGACCACACAAGCATATATCCCCACTTCTCCCCCTGTATCTACATGCACCCTTACTTTTAAATTCAACTTCTTTCAGCCTCACCCTCCTCCACTGCCTTATGGAAGAAAGAAGCGTTTTCACGATGACCCTGTCAATTCTATTCTACTTAATCTCTCTTTCTCTTTCATAGCCACATCTTTCCGACTAAGGAATGGAAAATCTTTCTCCCAAAACAAAACTAAGAACAACAAGATCTTCAAAAAACTTGTGAAAGATAAAAACAATGCCGTATTTGCATTTAGCTTTAAAACATCCAGAAAGATTATAGTAATGATCATTTCTTTCTTTGTCTCCATAACTACAACAATTTGTCTCCAGAAAGATTACAATGAGAGAAGTCCTTTTCGTTGTTGTAATTAAGAAGAAAAGAGAAAATGATATTTTTAGATTTAAATTGATTATATAATTGCAATATCTAATGGAGAAAATGATATATTTTGATTTATTGATTTGAATATAACCCAAGTCCAAAAGTCTGTTGAGATTTCAAAATTTCAAAATAAAAAATAAAAAAATTGGAAAAAGAGGGAACCGTCACTGTGTTTCTTTGTGTTTCTATACCTCATCTAAAACAAGGTTTGATATATCTAAAATATCATTGTTAACTAAAAATAAAATTTTCTACAATTTAATTTTTATTTTTACGAAGGTAGTACTACTTAATTTATTCGCTTTAATAATAATTTCGTAATTGAAGGAGATACGACCGAGGTCAATTATCAATAATTCGATAAGAATTTATTCTTATTACCTGAGCTAGACCTTGATCTCGTACGTATATAATTCTAAATATGCATAGTAGTGCAAATTTCAACGTAAAATTTGTTGAAGAAATTGGTAATTAAACGATTTAAGCTTTTAATTAATTATAATTTAAGCATTAAAAAAAATATTATCAATAAAACTTCTAGCTTACAAAATCATAAACTAAAATAAGATGTTATTTTTTTTAATATTAATTGTAAAACATTTTTACCCTCTAACTTTATTATTAATTATGACATCAGTATGATAGAATGTTACATAGTTGGATATCTTAGTGCACCTACTCATCCTGGCCTACAACTACTTCAAAAAGAGATAAAAAAAAAAATATATATATATATATAATAGAATGCTAAGTTAATGAAGTATATTAATATTTACATTATTCATAAGAATAAGATAATCCCTTTGGTTATTTGATATTTAGTTAATATTTATAAATAACTATTTTGTAAATTAACTAGTGTATATAAATTTTTTTTTTAAACGTACATATTCAGAAAAGTAACAGTTAACAAACAAATTTTTAAATTTATATGATTAAAATTTAAATTATATCAAATGAGTTCTATATAATATATGCAATTTATATTCTTATATTACTTTTGAGAAAATTCTACAGAAAAATTGTAGAAATTTTCATCTTTAGTTTACGAGGAAATTTTATATATACTAAACTCTTTTTAGATGAGATATGACTCAAGAAGTGGCCACGGGTGAATATGCTACTTAAAATCAGTGTTCTAAAAAATTCGCATAGGCGACGTCTAGGCACCGCCTAGGCTCGAAGCTCGGGTAAAACGATTCGCTTCGCGTTTAGACGCTTTTTTTTTTTTCAATTCCTAAATGACTGAATGTTTTCCTTCATTTTTTTGGTCTTCCGTAGACGCACTTTATTAGTTTTTTTAAAAATCTTTTATTTAACTTTAGTTTATTATTATTTTAAAAAAAAAAAACTTTTTATTTGACTTTAATTTCAAGTCTTTAAAAGATTTTATCTGTACAAAAGTTAAAACTGACTTTATCTAAATAGTTAATTAAGATTTAAGTTTTGGTGGTAGATACAGTATGTAATTATAATTTTAAGATTCATTTTAATACAAACTTCAAAACATATATGAAATTCCTATAAATCTATTAAGTAGGACTTGCCTAGTTGAAAATTGAAACTATGAGAAATATTCTAATTTTTGTATTTTCAAAACTTGAAAATTGTATAATTAATTAATAATAGGAGTTATCAAGTAAATATTGTATTTTATAATTTCTAGATGTTTAATATGTATTATTTAATTATTAAATAATTTTTTAAACGATTAAAAATTTAAAATAATATTATAAATAAGAAAACGTTTTTACGCGTAAACCTTGCCTAGGCTCGCTTAAGCTCGTAAAGTTTGAAGTTTTGATTCCACGCCTAATCACGATTTACGTTTTTTAAAACATTGCTTAAAACTAGAAATAGGGAAAGTACTAGTGTAAATTTTTTTAACGTAAGGAAGTGTCTTGTAAAGCTTAGAAGTGACTTTAATAGTGTTTCTATAATTCATTGTTTACATTAACGACAAAAACTAGAATGTTGAAGTATGAACTAAAATTTCTTGTCATTATTTCTTAATTTGTTGAGAATGCATTATGGTTTGAAATTAGTGCAAAGGGAAGAGAAATAATTAGTGGTGGTAATTGGGCCGAGCCGGCTTGTCGCGTCAAAATTTGGCTCGTAAAACGACAAGCTCGAGCTGAGCTCAGAGTGGCTCATGGGCCCGTAAAAAATGGACAAATTTTGACCAAAAAACCTGAAAAATCTTTAAAAAAAACTCATGGGCCGAGTCGAGCTCGCCCCTCGTGCTTGAACGAGTTCGATTCGTCACTTTGACGAGTCGAGCTCGAAGATAGATGGATTGAGCCGGCTCCACTCGACTTGGCTCATTGCCATCCCTAGAAATAATTTGGTAAGATTTTTTAAAAGAAAAGGATAACTTTCTTTAAAAGGATAACTTTGAAAGAAATTAACAAAAAAATTAGAAAAATGTACAGTATTTAGTATGAATTAAAGTGGTCATTCCATGTAATTTCCTCAAATTAAAATGATAGTTCAAAGAAAAAAATATAAAATAAACTTCTTTTGGTATTTTTTTTTATTAAATATATTATATGGCCATTTGCTTATACAAAATGATTGTAATGTCCTCTAGGAAATTTAGGCAAAGTTGTTGGGGAAGATTAAAATATAGACTACAACTTTGTCAACTTTTTTCTAATTCGCCAAGAATGTATGGATGCCTCAAATAAGTTATTTTGAAAGCTATGTAGATAACTCGATATCATATTGTCAAATAATTAATTTTTTTTACATGAAAAAGTTTATTCAAATGAAATGTTTTGTTAGAAAAGATGTTCACTTTACAGTACCGTGGATAGAAATTAGAAAAGTGCACGCCATTTTTGATAGTTGTCGTAAATAAGTCCAAAAGCAAAGGGTATTCCGCATGGTTTAACTCAACTTTAAAACTTTAATGCATACAGATTTCTCTGTCGCTTTCCAAACTCGGTCAAAAGAGCATTTTAGTAATATCCGACAAAAGCTAAGGCTTTTCCCCAACGTCGGTTGCCTTTCTAACGTTCGTGTGTTCAAACTAGAGTCGAGATGCATTGTTCAGAGTAAGTAAAAGTTTTGAGTTCATATCTCATAATCATACATGTATATCGTAGAAGACTTCTGTCTTTTTTCTTTTCTTTTTTAAAATAATCAATATATGTTACATATTTTATTATTTACTAGATAAAAACATAATACGATAAAAATAGATGTAGATGACTTTTGATTAAGATTGAAATCATCTTGTGTTGTTGAAAACAAGATTACATTAATACATATGAGATGGTTAATGTAATTCAGAGTTAGGCAACAATTTTAGGATCGAGTTTCGCGGTTATACATTTCATGAAAATATATTGTGTAGCCATAAGATATTTTATCAAAAAAAATTATGTTGTTCATGTGATGGGGTACATCATATACATGATTTTCATGAATACAAGTAACCCCTTTCTCATTTAATCGTTTAAACTTTTACATGACACGAGAGTAATGCATCATGCATGATAAGATTTGAAAACTAAATTTACATATATAAATGTATTACCTTTCTAATAGCCAAACGAGATGGTTCAATAAATATTGTCTTTCTATATATGCAAGAGTGTATGTGTATAGTTATATATACACACACTCAGAATTCTTACCCTCAAATCTTAACCTTTAACTTGTCGTCACTTCGATTTGTTACTCCTCTTCCATTATTTCTGGTCTTTTTCAACAGAAGCTTAACCAAATATTTGCGGTACGTTATGGAGCCTTAACTTTATCTATCTATCTATGTTCAAACTGATATATATCATCACAGTCTGTGGTTTTGTTTTTTGCGGAACAATGTTTTGGTAGTAAAAATCTTCGAAGTTCTGTATATTTTCAGCTCATTTAGTAAGCACTAGCTGCACTACTAGTCGAAAATGGACGGTAAGAGTTTTAATTGTTTGACGGTGGTATTTTGTTCGTTCAAAAAAGGATTATTGATTTTCTTTTTGATGCTATTGCTTGTTCTTGTTGTTGCTTTTGCTGTCCTCATGATTATGGCAAATGTCAATTTTATTCAGTCAATGAATAAACGATTATTCTAATTCATAAAAAGCTGTATTATTCCTTTTATTCTCTGGATTTTCTGTAAATTGTCAGATCCAAGATAAGGTGAAAATCTTATAATATTTACCATGTTTTGTGGCAGAAAATCAAGGGATAGTTCTCCATTTGCTGAAAGTTGCTCAGCTTTCGGGTTTTCTTTAAGCTCCACCTGATAAACAATTTATGCCCCGAGAGACAAACTTTTGATCAGTCGAAAATGGCGAAAAAATGGCTAAAAAGATACAAATTTTTCGTCACGTTGGTGTTCGTTTTTATGTTCTGGAATCTATATGCATGCAAAGGATTTGAATTTGAGCTACTTTTGTCCATAAAAGCTTCCTTGAATGATCCTTTGGAGTCTCTAAGCACCTGGAATTCCTCTCTCCCTTTCTGCAAATGGTATGGAGTTACCTGTTACGGTTCGTCCCATGTAGCGAAAATTGAGCTCTCTGGGAAGAATTTGTCTGGAAAAATATCTGAGAAGATTTTCCTGTTTCCATATGTTCAAAATATTGATCTTTCCAGCAACCAGTTCGTAGGGGAAATTCCAGGGAATTTGTCGTCGTGTTTTTTGCTCAGGAATCTCAACCTAAGCAATAATAATTTAACAGGTCCAATTCCTGGAGGCTTCCTTCCACTTCTTGAAACATTGGATCTCTCCAACAATATGTTTTCAGGAAAAATCCCAGAAGCAATTGGACTATTTTCGGGCCTTAAAGTACTTGATTTTGGTGGGAACGTTTTGACAGGAAAATTTCCCAAGTCCATAACAAATATGACAAGATTGGAGGTCTTGACTTTGGCATCAAACGAGTTGATTGGAGAAATTCCAGGAGAGTTAGGGTTCATGAAGAGTTTGAGATGGATTTATTTGGGATATAACAATTTCTCAGGTGAAATTCCAAAGGAAATTGGTGAATTAACTTCTTTGAATCATCTTGATCTCGTTTACAATAATCTGACAGGTGAAATCCCTTCATCTTTAGGTAATCTCACCAATCTTCAGTACCTTTACCTCTACTTCAATAAATTCACTGGTGGAAAGATCCATATTCAGTCTCAGGAAATTAGTTTCACTCGATTTAAGTGTCAATTTCTTGTCAAGTGAAATTCCTGAACTGGTTATACAGTTGCAAAATCTGGAAATTCTCCATTTGTTTTCCAACAATTTCACTGGAAAAATTCCAAATGCTTTAACCTCTTTGCCTCACCTCCAAGTTCTTCAGTTGTGGTCGAATAAATTTTCTGGGGAAATACCAAAAGACCTTGGGAAGTATAACAACCTCACTGTATTAGACCTTTCTTCGAATAACCTAACCGGAAAAATACCGGAAAATCTTTGCTCTTCCAGACGCCTATTTAAGCTTATCCTCTTTTCAAATTCCCTGGAAGGTGAAATTCCCAAGAGTTTAAGCAGTTGCAGAACTTTACAGCGCGTCCGCCTTCAGGATAACCGGCTCTCCGGTGAGTTGTCGCAGGGATTTACCAGCCTTCCTCTTGTTTACTTTCTGGATATTTCCAGTAACAATCTTTTTGGCTCAATTGATGAAAGGAAATGGGATATGCCAGAACTTCAAATGCTAAGCCTGGCAAGAAATAGATTTTCGGGGAACTTGCCCGATTCCTTCGGCACCAAAAAGATGGAGAACCTCGATTTGTCAGGAAACAATTTTTCAGGCAGCATTCCTCAAAGTTTAGGGAAACTTTCAGAACTTATGGAACTGAAATTAAGTGAAAACAAGCTCTCAGGTAAAATTCCTGATGAATTATCTTTTTGCAAAATGCTTGTGAATCTAGACCTTAGCCGTAATCAGCTTACAGGAGGAATTCCTATTAGCCTTTCTGAAATGCCAGTTCTTAGCCAGCTTGATCTCTCTGTTAATCAGTTATCGGGCGAAATCCCATCCAATTTAGGCAAGGTGGAATCACTTGTTCAAGTAAATATTTCTCACAACAATTTTCATGGAAGTCTACCAAGCACTGGCGCATTTCTTGCTATCAGTTCTTCCGCTGTGGCCGGAAACAGCCTCTGCGGTGGAGAAACAAGTGGTTTACCAATATGTTCCAGCATTAAAAATCGGGTTCCCAGGTCTTTAATGGCTTGTCTTCTTGTTTCCTTTGTGGTGGTTGTTCTTGCTATATCGTTTGCTGTTTTCATTGGTCGAAGAAATAAAGTCGAGTTGAAGACGATTGAAAGTGAAGATGGAACTTGGGAGTTCCAGTTTTTGAATTCCAAGGTTTCAAAATCAATTACAATCAAGGATATTGTTTCATCTATAAAGGAAGAAAATCTCATTTCCAGAGGAAAGAAGGTAGTACTTTCATACAAAGGAAAATCCACCACAAACAACATGCAATTTTTAGCCGAGGAAATCTCTTCATTTTCAAGCAAGTCCTCGACCGGCATAATCGAATTATGTAACCTCAAACATACAAACATTGTGAAGCTACTTGGAATATGCCGGTCGGAAAAGGTTGGAATTTTGGTTTATGAATATATTGAAGGCAAGAATTTGCATGAAGCCCTTCCAGGCCTGAGTTGGGAAAGAAGACATAACGTTGCCATTGGAATTGCTAAAGCTCTTCGATATTTGCACTGTTATTGTTCAACAGGTATCCTGGCTGGTGATCTTTCACCTCGAAAGATTTTCATCGATGAAAATGACGAAGCCCGCTTGAGATTGAGTCTTCCGGGGCTCGTTTCTGCCGATGACACGTGTTTCATCTCTTCTGCCTACTTTGCTCCAGGTACGTAATACTAGACACCATAATAAGTACGCTTATTTTTATTTTTCACGATCGAGTGTGCTAGTAACATGCTTAAAAAAACACACCTGTTACAATTCTTAAAGAAATAAAAATAATATTGAATAAGGTTAAAAAAAAAAAAAATCACATATTTATCCTTAATTCTTATGTAAGTATTCTGAAATTGCAAGTTCTGTTAATAAAATTTTGAAAGTGTAATTGTGGAAGAACAGGACTACAGCATGATAATTTCCTTTTAGAATAAAAATACTACTGAATATTGAATAAGATCAAAAAATAAATAAAAAAATTTACTCATTTATCGTTAATTACTATGTAAATATTCTGAAATTGCAAATAAATTTAGAAAGTGTAACTGTGGAAGAACAGGACTACAACATGATAATTTCCTTTTAGAATAAATCCATTGTTGTCATTGGCTCTTTATTGGCTCAACCTTTGATGGTGAAGGTCCCCTTAAGCAGACAAGTTTAATCAAGGGTATCATGAAAAATTTACATTTTTACTTTCCAAGTACAAATATAGATACAGTGATCTGCAAAAGAAAATATTATCATTTTGCTATACGTGTGCATCAAAAAGTGTAATAAATCATTCTTTAATTCATTCTTGAAAATTCATCTTTTTCTTTTTCCATATAATCATGTCCATGCATGTATAATATTTTATAATGATCTACAGAAACTCGAACATCCAAGGGCATGACAGAAAAGAGTGACATCTATGGATATGGCCTTGTTCTTATACAATTTCTGACTGGAAAATCTCCTGCCGATGACTTGGGGTTCGGAATCCACCAAAGCATTGTTGAATGGGCTAGATATTGCTACTCAGATTGCCATCTTGATATGTGGGTTGATCCAACCATCAAGAATCATGCAGTAATGAATAATCAGAATCAAATTGTTGAGATAATGAATCTTGCCCTTCAATGCACTGCAACTGATCCTGCAGCCAGGCCTTGTGCAATCCATATAGTCAAAACCCTAGAATCTGCTGTGAAATCAAGTTCTTGTGGATTTGAACTTACATCTACCAATGTGTAGTTTTGCTGGGTTTTTTATTTATTTTTTTCTTTTCTTTCTTTTTTGGTTTTGACCTAATGATATTTTATATTTTCAGCCTTTCGTTAGCTTTTTTTCTTTGATCTTTTTCTGTATAAGGGTCAAGTTGAACGTTGTTTTGTGAATCGGGGTCTCAGCCTAAATTCTCTGCAATTCCCTTATTGTTGAGACGCTGGATTTCTTTCTTCATTAGTCTTTTATTTGACGTTATGAAGACATACTGCTGAGTTTATAAATTGTAGATATAGTTTTTCATCAAAAACCTAATACTTGAATCAAAACCTTTATCAACTTCTACACCAAATTGAGTTACTATATATATATATATATATATATATATATATCAAAGATGAGATAAATATATTTGTTTATATTTATACAATATGCCACATGCGATGCTTTTTTCTAAATATCGTGTTGGTCATAATATTGTGTTTAGGAGTTCTATCTTAAAATGTAAATTGTTAAGATAGTAGCATAAGTTCGTAAAATGATTATTATTTTCTTAAATAAACGACGCGGGCTTTTGCAAAAGTTCTTTCATATCCAAATTCGATATCGTGGGAGACCCTAATAAGAACTATTTTATTATTATTATTTAGTTAACCTACTGAACTACACGAAAAGAAACTTTCACGTTCGATTTTGAAGGGAAGCTATCCTACTTCATAGGCTCCTATCCCAAATTTTCTTTTGGTAGCTAGGTTCATAATGAAAAACCCACTTTCACGTGGTTCGATATATCATATGGAGAACTTACTTACAATTAAGAGTTAATGCATGAAAACTTCTAGACAATTTTTTCCTGTACACATTATTATAAGTTTATGTCTGTAATGCAATATTAAATATGACTCCATACTATAATGTTCAGTGCTGTCCAATTCTACCTATCAAATTAATACAACGTAAAAAGCTAAAAGCCTTCACATTCTGGCAGCAGTAGCACCTGTTTTTTCACTTTCACACTGTAATGCTTTATGTACATATGAACAAATGATACAACCAATTAACTGGTCCCAAACCAAGAACAAGTACTTAAAGTCAGCAGCTAAAGCCGAAAGAAATTGTATTGTTGAAAGGGGACCATTATTTGTGTACCATTTCTGATAAGTTTGATCATACTCATTGTCCCTTCGTTCAACAGTTTTAAATATAAAAAAAAAAAAGAATGCAAAAATTCCCTATTACAGACAAATTTGCATTTGAAAAAGCTCTCCGACTTTTGTGATTTCTTATTTTATTTATTTGTATTTATTGTGGAAAGGGATGCGACTTGGGATTATTCAAGTGCCATTTTCACGTAGTTTTTAGGGGCTCTATAACTTCTTTCTTGGGAGATATACACACGATTAAGGAGATTTTTTTTTAAGTAAATCTAAGTGCTTCCAAAGGTGAAGTTTGGAAATAAAACACTTCTTCCATCATGTATCCTCGACTAATGCAACATATTACTTTTAAATTACCTTCAAATAACGTAATTAAAATCATATTTTGATGATTTCAACATCATTTATTCATTTCTCAAACTTCTTTTTTTTCTTTAATTCATAGCATAAGCAAGATTTAGGAGCTAAAATCATTACATTAAAGTGGCTGCCTTCTTGCCTAATTGCTTTGATTGTGCCATTAATAATTTCCAATCATGATCTTATTTGAATATTATGAGTGAAAAGCAATGGAGTGTGGTTATTAGGACAAGCCGCAGCATTGTATATAGGCCACGCTCCTTTGTGCAAGTTCTATACTTGCAGTATAATTTAAAATAGGTTTCATGATATAAAGTTTTACTCGTCTTTGTTGTTTTTTTAATTTCTTATGAACTAATTTGTTAATAGTTTAATCCCATGTTAAAAAGTATCGTATCGAATCGAATGTATCATGACCACAAAAATAATAATTAAAAAAATATTCAATCTACGTAACTGTATTTGTCTCAGACTGAAAATATACGTATATTTTTTATGTCTCTAAGTGGTAAAGAGAAGTAATACTATTTCTCCGAGAAAAGAAGTTCACGCATTTGGATGAGCCACGAGCCGCTCGTCCAAATTTTTTTTGTTCGGCTCGTTGCTCGGGCTCGATTTTTACGAGCCCGAGCGGCTCGTGGCTCATTTTAGACGAGTCGAGCCCATGAGCGGCTCGGCTCAATTGCCACCACTAAGTGGCCTCAACTCGGGGGGCTGCAACAGCGATGCATGGCAGCGTGAAATATAATTTCTTCTTCCCATGGAATGGAACAAATCGTCAAACTGAAACCAAGTTGAATTGTTGGGTTGAAAGTTGAAACAGTTTAATTCTGGTTCATGTCGACTCGGTCAACATTCAATTCTAAACTGAACTAAGCGGCTTAGAAACGGTATAATTTAGCTTTTCGATACATATAAACCAGTTAAAATGGAACCAAACCATTATAAAAAATTAAAAAAATTCCACTTATAGTATAAGAAAATCTAATTCATTAGCTCCATGAGAATTTATTATTTACTGTATTATCCAAACAATTTGGGCTATTAGTAAGTAAAATAAGGCTTAGATATAGAGCCCGTTTGATGCACATTATTTTGAAGAAAATGCATTTTTTTTTATGTAATGAAGGTGAATATGTGGTTGAAAAGTTATTGATGTGATGAAAAATATTATTTTATTGAAGAATGTGTGGTTGAAAATGAGTAGAAGAATGAGAATGAGAATAAGAATGAGAATCAAACAGGGCCATAGTTGAGTTTTGTTAAGTGCTTTTTAAAACCTAGCTTCGTTAATTGTTATAATTAAACTTTATGTTAATTTTATAGCTGTAAACTTGTATTACATTTATGTTTATAAAGTTTCATTTTAAAATTTGTATTGAGATTTTAGACATGTTTATATTTTAGTTTCTCTGAAATACATTACTTCTATGTCGTCAAGTAAACCGCAATTTAAAACAAAACTAAAACACAGAAGGTGGTATTGTTTGATTTAAAAGGTGAAATGATTTGGTGCTTATGTGATAAAATTTTGCTAGAATTTTATCATCATTTAACTTGTCAAACTTCAAGTTTGACTACATATTTCATGATATTCGCAATTTGTATCAACTTTTTATTTACATATTCAACAAGTTTTATCAAATTTTTTGTCAAACAATCTCTTGGTTTAGTTAAAAAAAAATTCAAAATTATTTTAAAATAGATCAAGAACCATCCAAATCGAAACATGTACATTAACTACTTCAATATTCCTTCTCATTGAGTTTGATCATTATAAAAAGGAGAGGCGGCTAGAGCGGTGAGGGGCTAAAGTTGCCTTTTTAATCAATCTAGGCCACTCAATATAGCTATTGGTGAGAGTTGTAAGGACATCAAAGAATTTAGGACAATTCACAAGATAAAACACCCTACTCAAGGGTTTATGAAGAAACAATATAGTTCGCAAGGCCACGAACCACAGACTGGTTTATTGGACTCGCCCCTTATTTGGGAATAGAAAAGGGATTCAGTCACTGAATTATATCGATTCACGCTCGCAAGCTTAATACTGATTGCTCTAGTACATGAGATCTTACTTGCAAATAACCCTTTGCATATTCCATAGAGGACTACGTACTATCTATAGGGTTTCTTCCATGTAGAAGCTCATTCCCTTTCAACCTATCTATGTCGAAGCTTAAGGGAAAGTGAGAGCAAAAGTTAATTATATAGACTCCAATAGTTGTTAACTTAGTAACCTATTAGCTTGTATGGTACAGTAGGATGCATGTAGATAATGAAGTTATAATTTTAGGTATCGTACTGTTCAATCATGTCTATTATTACGAACAAAATATATCTTACTTGGCATTACTTAACAAGCGAGAGAAATTTAAATCTTATTTATTACGCTCAATCTTGTCCATTGTACCATACATATGGTAAGTCTCACTTCTATTTCAAAAAAATAAAGGTAAAATAAAAATTATGCAGTTCAAATTAGGTCAAAATTAAAGATGCAAAATCCCGGAAAGGGACACTTTCCAACCAGAGCTTGCCCACAAGCCCAACTTTTCTTTCTGCATTCTAATGATGGTGCTTCACATTTTTTCTCCCAAACCCATTATTTTTCTTCTCTTCCTACTGAAAAATGATAATTGTGACAATAACCCTATTCACTTTTTCTCAATGAGAAGTGAGATCACACTTGTCCAGATAGAAGATTCCATTCATAAAGATAAGTCTAAACATAAAAATATAAACAAGCAAACATAGAAAAATATCAAACAGCTAAGATTTGCTGTCATGGATTTGATTTGATTTTCTAGTTTCTAATCTCAAAAGATTCAAGATTTTAATTATAGTTTTCTTGGAGACCATGCAAAAGGGTTCTTCTTTCTGTTCAAAAAGTGTATTTTTCCTCCCCAATTCTCAGAAAAGAAGTTCTTTCAATCAAGAGTAGCAGAAAAGAATAAATTATATGTCTTGTCTCCTGTTTTTCCCTACTTTGGTGCAATTTGTGCAGATCATGCATGTAAAAATACTTTTTTTTTTCATGATTGATTCTTTCATTTGAGCCAGCTAGTTTATTTAAGATCAGGATCATCTGTAATCATGATGATCATTGAATACACGTGCAAACAGGTCCATTTGGGTACTTAACACCAACTCACTTTAGTAGATAATTTGACCAGTGCACTTGTGTGTTAATTTTGACTTATAGGAGGGATTTAGGAAAAGAAAATACTTGAAGAAGTTTTTAAATTTTTTGAAAGATCTTTTTGAAGTAATGGAAGCCCAAGAGCGTTAAACATAAGTGATTTATATTAGAACTTATTCCACGGAAGGGTTGACATGTTCAGCTCTTCATACTTTCAAGAAAAGTAACTTTTAAGTATAGTCAAACCTACTTTATCGTCTAATGCCGACCATTTTCTTATGAAAAAGAAGAAAAAGTAGTTTGACCTCTTCATTGCCAGCAGATTCAGGAACATGCATGATATGTAGAATTCAAATGCAAAGTGTTTCTTGTCTACAAAATTATCACACTCCATGAACTATGGATACAGTGCCTTCTTGCCTTTGCAAAAGTATGCTTTCCCACAGAAAATGCTTTTTTGTCTAAAGAAATTGTTGGGTTTTTAGGGTTTTTCCAAAGGAGATTTTATTGTGAGATTCAAGTTAATAATCACGTCTTTTAGTTCAGATACCCGACCTTTAAAATTTTTCAAGTTAATATATTTTGCATACTTGTATATGGAAGTATCAATCGATTCCAAGTTGGCTGTATTTTTATCAAATGTGGAATCTTTATGCAAAGACACCTTTTCTATGATCCAATGACTCACCACAGCTTTAAGCAGTGGCCAGTTTTGAAAATTTAAATTATGGGCATTTGATATTTTATGGGGGACTAAATGGGATGATTAATAAAAACATTTCAACATCAGAGAATGCGACTAATGCACTATCTAATACAAAGGGCTTATTATGTAAATAACTTTTGACCATTCAAAGGTACAAAACAAAGGAAATTTAATCAATCATTCTTAATTTACTTGAAATTGGTGAATGAAATCAAATGAAATGAAAGATTCATTTTCAACTTGAAATGACTGATATTCATATTGAAACAAAGTCGGAAAGACACTTAAAGGAGTTGAAAATCTGATCATAAGGAGAGTAGAATGCAAGATTGAAGTGCGTTTACTAGTGGAAACCTCTCTATCAATCTATTTCTTCTACTAGTGCTTGATAAGGACTTTTGAAATTTAAAAGAAATTCCAATGCACCGAGAAAAAAAGTCAAGAATTCGTGTCCTACTCAATTATAGTGTGAGTCATGAATGACGATCTAAATTTGCCAGTAGATATCACATGAATGAATTCTATACCTGTGGATATTTCATGAAAAGCATGTTCTCTATCAATAATAGACAATAGTGTACAATATAACCATACGAAAGTTTAACGTGATAGGCATTAGTTGAGACATGGTAAAGCCTTGGAATCAAAGAATTATGCCGTTGTCCTGGTTCCCAAAGCGAACTACAAATCGCATAAGCTAGATAATTTCTTTTTCCTCTTTAAATCTTTTTTTTATACAATTCAATTCAGCATATCAAATATTTTATGGACATAATAATTCATTACTTCATGGGCCAGCATGTACAAGCTACCACACAATTGTCATTTGAAGGATTTGGCAACAACTACTTCAACCTCCAATTCCAGTCATCCCACGTTATAAACAAGCAACAAAAAGTTCTTAGGGTGGGGGTGGAATTCATTTGGAAGAAGCAATAATTGGAAGTTTGTGAGATCATTTTCTAGAGAAAAAATCTTAACTTTGGGAAAAAGGGTTAGCCCATTTCAGAGAATGGTCCACTCCACAGTTGAAGAAGATACAGAAAGGCGTGCCCCTCGTGGGGTAGCCAAGTTGGTAGAGTAGGTGAACGCGGAGGCATTTGGTCACAAGTTCAATTTTTCCTACCAACACTTTCTCGGTCGAGCATGTCACACCGGACTTGCCTAGTGTAGTTAATCTGACTGGCGTGATTTGCAGGCTATTCCGTCAGCCCGAGAGTTTACCCAGTGCGCTCCCGAAAGGTAGCGACTGCGGGCCCCCATTAAAAAAAAATTCAGAAAGGGGTGAAGAATAATACTCTTCTAATTCCATCACAAATTGTTTGTTTCCATTTAGGAAAAGTTAAAGAGAAATAAGTGATTACACCATCATGGAGGGCTCTTTGGGGAATTCATGCAATAGAAATCATACTCCATGAAACAAAGTGGTGAGAGCATCAACAGTATGTTTAGCCAAAATTAGATTTTAATATCAAATCTGGGGACTGGGATTGAACATTTGATGATAGAATTTACTATATTGGGTATATATTTCGTTCTCATTTACCTAAAGAAAATTGATTGCAGGTTTCTTGTTTGTTTTCTTTCTGATTGCACCATCAAATGTCAGTCAAGATTTAGCAGTGATTGGAATAATAGCAACCCCACAGGCCGTTGCTGTCAAAAGATTCTCCATTGACAATGCTGAAGGCTTTGGACCCTTTTTTTTTTTTTTTTTTCCTTTTAATTATATTGTGGTTCTATAGGACCATATATCTTGATATTATTTTTGTTTTAACATTAAATGGAGGTAGATAGTTCTTATTTTCCTGTGTACTTTTTTTTTTTTTTTTTTTTTTTTTTTTTTTTTTTGTAAATTGTACTAATTTGTTTTTAGTTTAAATATGTTTCATTGTAATACTAATGCCACGTCTATTTGTACCTTGGTAATTTTTAACATAACCACAAAAGTTGTAATTTAATTGCAAGATCTTCATGTAATAAGCAATCTTTTTGCTAATTTCTCAAATTTTGAAGTGTTCATTTCATAAGATGTTTTCTGTAATTTCAGACCTGAACGGGAAGAGAAATTCAGTAGATTATACAATATGTAATAGCACGACTACGTTTTTTCTTGATCCTAAGCATGGGAAGGCAAAAACTAGGGAAGAAATTCAACTGTATGGAACAAACCAATGACTAGATAAGCATCTGTGGAGTGCATGTTTTAAACATGGTATTGGGACAATTTGGAATGAATGTAAAATTTTATACCATATTCAAAACAAAAGGGAATGAAGCACCCAAAGAATAAGTTACTAGCTGTAAGAACACAGAATGTAAAACCAATTGATTTTCAAGGAAAAGCATATTGAATTGCCAAGTCCTTCTTCTCTACTATAGAGCATGAATACATGAAAATAACGCATGTAACTTTTACTATGATACCAAATAGAATTTGATCGAATCATAAGGAATAAAAGCTCAAAATTTCTTGAGTAATAGGATATGCACCAAATTCCAATACTTACCTATTTAGCTTTTACATAATTGAGAAGTTTATCAAGCTCAAAATGCTGGCAAAGAAGTTTCTGGAGGAAGAAAAAAAAGAAAAAAAAGATCCACATTTGTCAAAGAACAGCATAATCGAAATTATTAATTGCTCATCCATTTTATCTTTCATTCACAATTGTGCAAAATCTAAAAACTTGGTTGCCCTGAAAGACAGTGATTCCTAGGACATGCACTAAATCACACCGTAGAACACATTCACATGCATTAGTGTGTTACCTGAAAGTTTAAAAATAGAACATGAGACCAGAACATAATCCAATAGGAATAAAGAAGTGATACATAAGACTCCCTAACAAGAACTTATGATATCCAATCTTACCTCTTCAAGTTTCACAAATCCTACGCAATTTTAAAGAAGCATAAAATGCAAGCAAAATTAATTTAGGTTGTATACTAAGGTCTTTTGGCCGTTGCCTTAGAATACATGTTTAAGATCACCACGTTATTCAAAGAACAGATGAGAACTCGACCTTTTTGCGAATATTTGGTGTTGTGATGATTTGAAGGTGATCGACAGCTCAAATGATCAGCATTTTAGTAAAAGTATGACATATGGCACTATGTCGAAATTTATGTAAATGATAGCCGAGAAAATGCAAGAATTATTCATGTTATTTGCCACTTTCATGGAATAATTGAGCTCAAGTATACAACTGACGACTCCGTACGGGCCCAAAGGCAAGGAAGTTAAGAATTTTTTAGTTCATTTCATGCATCAATCTCACACTTGCACCATATTTCACTCACTGGGTAAACTCACCCCTTCACTTACTCTTTTTTCAGATAACAATGCCTAGACGGTACGTTAAGTATTTTGATAATAGCCCAGCTATCACCTGAGATGATTGGGAGTTTCATTGAACCATTTGGATGGACATATGGTCCTACGATGCTCAAGATGAGGATCTCTTTATGTTGGAATTCATCTTTGCTGTAACTGTCCGCTATGCTGCTAGTTCTTACCAGATATATCCGTAGAACTCCAAATTATCTATGTATGAAAGAAGCAACCACCAGTAGTACAGAAAGAAGGGATCGAGTACTAGAATTAGCATATTGCCTTTTTTTGTTAATCCCATCAGGTATAGGTATTAATGTAAATGTATCCCCCTTGTTTCTCTTTTTGATTTTTGAATAAAGTGTCATGGTAGCTTGAGCTCTGATGTAATGCTATGAAAAGTGTCATGTGAGTCAGTAGTATGTAACAAGTTTTGAATGTGATTCTGTACTGTATAGGTTGTGGTTAATTTGCAGTTGCTACTTCAGTTTGTCCAAATGTTTAAATGATGCAGCAGAGTAACAACTAATTGCTTATATTCTTAACATGATGTGAGACATGGTCAAAATTTAGAAAACTTAACAAGCAGTAATTATTACAGTAGACAAAATCATGAAGGTTTTGTGCGAGCACCAACAAACTGAGAGATTCAACACAACAGATGTAAAAGCCTTTTAGATTATGCTTTCAAAAACATACATATTTCAGAAGAAAAGAGCAAGGAAGCTGTTGCACTAAATCTTTGTGAAATTACCTTGGAGATGGGAGAAACGAGAACTTTTGTTTCAAAATCCACGTCAGGTAAGCGCGTCAACTCAGCTCCAACGTAGAACATTTTATATACTGGAAGCTGGTATAGGCTTGCTGCACAGTTTCGGAAAAATAGTTAATAATGGAAGTGTACAAGTAGACAAAACAACAATCATGGCATGCTTGGAAAGGAGTATTAGATGGCACTCGACACTAATTAAGAAAGAAAAAAAACTAAAACTTTGTTTATTAAAACTATCTAGTCCCATCCAACATCCAATATTGTGTACCGAACATGCACTTAGTGAAAATAGTAAAAAAAGTAAGTTGAAATAAATGGTGATCAGAGCTACTAAAAGTGATCTTAAGTCATGATATATTTCTACCGAGAGTGATTCCAAACTTCTCGGCAGCATTAGGAAAGAGTCCAAGATCAACTATTCCGAATGATAAATATTTGTTAAGAGTATCTGTATAACAAGGAAAAAAAAACAAGTATGAGATGGCTATACGAAAGCAAGAAAAATGCTTTTGACTGAAAGTAGTAAGTTGAGGACAAACAGGCATTTTAACAAAATTGATAACGGGTTAGAAATCATGAACTCAAGCAAAAGAGCGTAGAGAAGACTCAAGACTTACGTAATTGAGAGTTCAGGAAAAAAGGAACTTGAGTTTATGCAACCAGATGTAGACAAAGAATGAAATTCCACCTGTCAAAAATGATAAACTAGTGATGCGTTTGGAGAAAAGAAGATAAAAACATACATTTGGAAGCCTTGAACAATGAAAACTTAGAAACTATTCTTTTCATAGGCTGCATAGTTTAGTCAAGTCAATTATACATGCGGCTGCACATCAATATTTATTGAAGGTTCAACTAATCCTGGTATTATCAACATGCCACGGTTGGACATATCATACTGCACTATGCATGAGCAAATATACTAAATATGATGCAGCCAATGAATAATTCAGTTATGCAACAGAAAGAGTGCTATAAGCATGTAGATTTCCCTAAAAATCAAAGCAAGCACATTTAAAGGACAAGTTCAAATTTTCCATAGAACTGCAGCTTAAGTATCAAGAAACATAAAGAAAGGTTAAAATGGGTATTTTTACAGGAAACATCCGCTCATTCAGGTCAAAAACAAATCATCAACGAAGATGGAATCTAAGAAAGGTCAAGAAAACAACAATATGTTTATGGAATATTGACAAAGAATGGTTTTAAAATATAGAACAAACACCGAGGTAGATACAAAGCAAAGAATAAATAGGCTGCCCTTGGCATGTGTCATATCAACAACAAGAAAGCTATTTTTTATTGCCAATAAATTTCAGATCGGTTGTCACATCTTTCTTTGCCGTTATTGATTCATAGCTACCTCTGAAAAGTTCAATAAACTCAATTTTTTATGCAACCATCTCGGAACATATTAAATTCAGTCTAATTCTCCCTTTTCTAACTTGTTCTATTGAGACTGCACCTTTATTGTGAATAGCAACGTTAGGTCTATGAAAATACCCATACAACCATGTAAAAGCCTCCCTTAATCCATTTTTGTCTTACAGCTTCATTTCTTATTTTATTAATTCTAAGTTGATCGCACACTCATTTTAATATCTTTATTTCTGCTATGATTAATTATGTCCATATCTTCTCATCTAATGACCCGCTATGTACATAAAGCATAATTAGTCTAATCTCATGTAATACACATCTTCATAACCTTTTGTTAAGGAATATAATCCAACATCGAATAAAGATGAAAACATAGACCAATTTATAAGATCTTGGGTTACTCCTCTTAACAAGGTTGACCTTTTAAGATGAACCACAAGTCTTTACACCTTTACTTAGCCTATGTTTGGCTCATGTTCATAAACTGTTTATATACATCCAAGTCACTTTTTATCCACAACCACAAGTACTACCTACTCTACTTATCAAACAACTTATTTTTATCTATTTATAATTTAAATCTTTTATAAATACTTCCCAAACATGCTTAACGATCAAATTCATTGACCCAAAAATGTCTGCACACAAGGACAACACAACTTTATTTTGACTCTTTAAATCTTCGTTTCTATTGTGATTAAAATAGCATTCCAGGTATTTTGTCTTAGATCTACTTAATCTAGAGTCCTTAAATTCCCAAGCACTACAAAGTTCTAATTTGAGATTTCTCTCTTACAATCTGAATCTCATCGCTAAAATATTATCATTAGTAGATAACACACAGCAAGGGACCGTATCTTAGATATGGCTCGTAAGCTCATCCGTAAAAAAAGCAGAACAATAAATATTAAGCCTC
The DNA here is from genome assembly GCA_019395295.1 of Osmanthus fragrans. Classification (NCBI taxonomy): domain Eukaryota; kingdom Viridiplantae; phylum Streptophyta; class Magnoliopsida; order Lamiales; family Oleaceae; genus Osmanthus; species Osmanthus fragrans. The sequence continues at coordinate 35,651,074 of CM033342.1, forward strand.
TAAAGAAGTTCAATAAGTATTATAACACTGAGAATCTCTTTTGTAGTTATCCAAAAAATTGGATCTTAATAAAGACCAGCATACTGCCTATCAAAAAAAAAAGACCAGCATACTGCGCCAATTAGATGATGTAACATGTATGTACATCTGAGATATTACCTTGAACTTCAGCATGTAATGTCAATGATATGTGGATTTAAAAGGCCATTTTAGCTTGACTACACCAGAAATCATCTCAATCACATCCTACGAACAAATCTTCTATTAGAGTTCCAAGTGAATACCATTGCAATCCCTATGAAGAAGATGCTAACCGTTCTCTCCCTCCATGTAATTTATTTATTGAATCTTATCAGCTCTTTGAGAATCTCTGGTTATTCATTAACCTGAACTTTTGGAGGTCAGTAAAGCAGTATTCAATTTCATTCTTTTGCTATTACAGGAACCTTTTTTCATTTGGATGTAAAACAAAGTCTCAACTAGATATGAAAAATACCAAGTAGCCAACACGCACTCTATTCATCCTAGAAAACAAGTCGTATCAAAATAGGCAATCAAAATCCTTCCAAAGCAAGAAACCAGATGTGACAATGACCAAGCAATACGCTAGAGGTCTAGAACTGACATAAAATCAATTGAACTTGTGGAAATTTTAAATAGCATAATTACAACATCAGAACCAATATGAGCGATACCTAATGCGATAATATCAATTCTCACACCTTTAAACTGGCGTGACAATAACATTTATTTTAAGCGGAATCAAAGACTTGATAGGGAGATTGAGTACAAAATCTTGGACTCGGTGTGATAATAAACGAGATAACCAGTACTACTGTTCTTCTCTTGCTTCTTATTTTTTTTGTTTCATTGAAAAGTTCACCCACTACAACATTATCACAATAGTTTTGTAAAGATATGCACTCAGATTCCATATGTTTGTTGAAATAATAAAAGCAAGTTCAAAAACCAACCAGCCAGGATTTTGACTGGTTCCCTTCAGTTAGCAAAGTTCCAACTGGAGCGGTGTTAATTGGTTTGCTGTACCTAGAAAAGTCAAATGAAGAAGAATTATAAAAACCAGTCAAAGGAAAAAAACAACATTATATATTAGGATAGTACATCACATTAATGTAGAGCCCATCATGACTTTGAGTAAGTGCATATAAACTTTATCTCAAAGAAGCTAAGTTTCAATGCAAGGGGCAAACGGGAAAAAGATTATAACAGTGAGATAATCCCATACCTAGTCCTTCATATGCAGGTTGTTGTGCTATAACGTATGTAACTGTTGGAAAAAAGCAGAATGACATTAGTTAAAATGATTGTGTCAATTTAAACTTTTGACAACTTCCACTGTGCAAGACCTACCAGAAAATACTAATGCATCCCACAGAGCCACGTGATAGTCCATCACCAAAGCAATAGCAACAAGGAAAATCTGAGAAAATGTGAACTCAAGTTAAAACATATATTTTCTGAAAAGTTCAAATATAAAAGAATTATGTAAAATGAAAAGAAAATAGGCATGTGAGGCTACAAAGTAGGAGGGCATGTTCCAGATAACATATTATCCAAAAAAGGTTATTGAATATAATTCAACCCAGCCTGGCTAAGAATCCACTAAACTTGTTGGAATCACCCCTTCCTCTATATACCTAAGTCCAAAACTTTTGTGCATGTCAAAATGATATGCAATTAGATCACTATCCTCGAGATGCTCTTTACACCTCACAATTAAGTTCTTTGTCAAAGACCTCCTTCCTTACAAATGGTGAGCTCAACGGCTGAGGCGAAAACTAACTACTTGTATCTGCCATGAGTGATTAATATTTCACAAATTTATATGGCTGTTTCATTTAAAATGTCATTATCAAATAGTGATAAGGAAATTCTCTTTTTGATGAAGATGATAAAATGAGCATATTTCCATTGTGACACTTTCCTTCATGTGTAGATGTTGGTGATATGTCATGCTGTCTTACTGAGCAAGGCAAATCAATAAAAGTCTAATATGGCATTCTCATTTCTCACTTTTTCTTCTCTTTATACTCCTTTTCTTCTTCATTGAAATCTATCCTATCAAATCCTAAAATCTTTCAGTTCTATCATTTCAAAAAGTTTTAGTGTTTCCTTAATTTTGCAATTTATGACTGTCTGACGACATTTAGCAAATCTGATTCATTTTAGTTTTTTAATACAAGCCGTTCACACAACGCATTTGAGGCAAATGCAACATTCTCCTAAAAGAGCGAACCATATTAATCAGATACATTTACAAAGATACTAAAAGCAAATGAACAACATCAAAGGGAGCACCTTCACAAAAAAATAAAGTATCTGATATGAAAGCCTCCCATGTTTCCACGTTTACCACCTGTCAGTAAATATAACAAACAAGAACATCTTTATTAATAATTCTCTCTTGATAATCTTTTAACAATTAGAATAATCCATCGTATCAAAATAAAGTTAATTATTTCCACCTTATTTGAACTAAAATTGGGAAATCAAGCCAATATTACCTTTCCTTGCATATATCATCTATAGTCGTTTAATTTAATAATGTACCAAAATGATTCTTTCAAAATTTCGATTTTTGTAAAAATAATCATATCTTAACAGCAGATAAAACGAAAAATGCAAGAACCGCTTGAATTTCCTGCAAATTCACCAAAAAGAAACAAAACAATTATATCACTAAACTAAGCGACTTCAATTGCAATATTTAGAAAAGGAATATGATCCGTGAAGAAGTGAATACTCTGTAAAGGAGATGAGAAGAGCGGAGATGAGAGAAAACGTTAGAAACGGAACAACGAATGGGAATGTATGAGAAGAATGCCAGAAAATGGAGAAAATAGTACGGTTCTGAAATCACACTGTTGATCGATTTCATTGGATTCCCGTTGTTTTTTCTTTCTTTTTTTTTTGGATTCCCATTGTTGCTGCTCTGTGACATTGTTTTTTCTTCTGAAATCTGTGTAATGAATAAACGCTTGGACATAGTGTTGATGCTAAACTCTGGGCCTTCGAAAGATTGGGCCCAGTAGTATCCACACCAATTTAGGCTCTTAGGCTTGACTATAAGCCCACGCTTAGTGCTCGTTAGGAATAGCTTAAAAGCTACAAAAAAAAGTTAAGATCAAGTCAATAATTAATTTTAATTACAATTGGATCCATAATTTTTATCAATGTTTCAACTTGATCAACTTTCATCAAAATCTGCTATCGGTTGTTGTGTTTTTCTTGTTGGCAATCTTGTTTCTTGGTCATCCAAGAAACAACATTTTTGTTACATGTGTCAAGTAGAGGTAATCACGATTGGATTTGGACAATTTGTGACAAATTTTCAAACCAAATCTTTTAAAAAGGTTTGAATTTTTTCCAAATCAAGCCAAATCACTTCAATTTCTAAATCAAATCAATTTAAATCACTTAGCAGCTGAATTAATGTTTTACGTTCTTTACTCGATGAAATCTAATTTCCACTGCCTAGTACTACAATTCCTTGGCGTGATTAATTTGGAGTGGCTTCTCTTGCTGAAAATGTAGTTTTCCATGCACGAACAACACATATTGAATAGCAGCATATGTTCCATCGTGTAATCAAATAGCAGATTGTTCGACAAAAGCCGTCTTCTCGGTGATGTCTTAAATAGCCATGGCTAGGAGATTATTTAGTTGATGTAGTTCAATGTAGTAGTAGAACAAACAAAGATTATATATTCGTTGTTCATTTATGAAAATTGAAAACGTTTTAAAATTATAAGTGAAATTAGGAATTCGGCTTATATCCGAGGAGATATTCGAAAACAATTTAATTGAATTAATTTTTCAGTTATTATAGTTCTAGCGTGTACCTTCCGCATGCATCTGTTTTCTATAAGTAAATTGATTTAATGTTAATTATATTTGAACCCACGGCAAAGTGGTCTAAGAATTCATTCTATTCACCTAGGTCGTGAAATTCATACTTTCACAACACTACTAATGAATATTTTTGGCCCAACAAGTTGTTTTTGGAAACCCATCATTAGGCCCATTTTATCGGTTTTATGACCCAATTGTTGGATATTTTTGGAATGTGTTAAACCGTGTTTTATTTCATTACATATGTGACTTCATTTCGATTTGAAGCATTATGAGGATTGATATGAATTAGCACAATTTTTTATCACATTTGGTGCTAAGTTTATACTACATACTGCCACATTGGTTGGAGGATGAGAATCCATGTAGATAAGGATGTTGACATTTTATAGCTGTGGAGTGGTGTTACATCGTTTAAATGGTGTAACGACTTTCATATTCGATGTTGACATTCTTGTTGGATCAGATCATGTTGACTAAGGTGTTGTCATTGGAGCTATACTTATATGGCCACCTATGTGGTCTAACCCGAAAGTAAACAAAATTTGTTTTATAGCAATTAAATGTTTGTCCAAATTGGAGAATTTTAGAATAATTCTAAAAATATAGGTTTCTCATTTGATTGCAAATTTTATGGATTAGATGTATAACTTATAATGATAATGTGATTAAGTCTAATATGTTAAGTGATCACTTGGACCATTTTACACCTTACGGGTTATATTTTATATAATGTAGTAATTTAAGTATGTGAGACAGAAAATATGTAAACCGTAATTAAGGTTGGAGTCATTAATGGGACGGCTCAATAAATTTTTATATTAAAGGTTAGGTCTCTTCTTCTCTCCATATTGTTTTATTGGATTATCTCATTGCTGGCTAATATTTTTTAGAAGTAAGGAGAGAGATATAGCTACTAATATTCATACACAAGATTTCTTCTGCAGGTATGAATTTTAAATTATCAATTTAGAATTGTGATTGTTGTCTCTTAGCATGATTATTGTTAAATACAACATCTGATACCATGGAAGAATTGGAAATTGTTCTGGTTTTTCACACTAGACCCTGTATCATTTAACAACAAACACATGAGAGGATAAAGATGTTTGTTACAAGAGATAAACTATAAGACTTAAAAATCGAATAGCTTGAACTTTATCACAGCCAACTAAATCTATTAGAGAATGAGGCGTAACAAAATGATTTTTATCCTTAATAATATCTCTCCCTTATTTTCAACTTTTAGAAATCACCAAATTCTCATAGTCAAACAAATCATGTAAATTTAGTATATTCCTACATCTTCTAACATGATTATGTTTAAGAAATTTCGAAGAGACATTGAAAGCACAATCTTATTTCCACTTTAATTTTCCGACAATTATTTACTCTTAATGTGGAGAATAACTACATGGGTTATGACAAGCAGCCCACTCCGACAGCAAAAGCGGAGTGGGTGATGTCCCTTCCACGTGCATATCACGTGGTTGACCCCACCCCTGAAATGCATTTAGACGCACGTGCTCACACGTCGCCGTGAAGCTAAAATGTCGTTGGAGGCATCATGAAAGGTGAAACCCTCGTATATTCTTGCCACGTGTCATTGACTAGCAACTTTTTGGCTTTGGGTCTCACATGCTTAGCTGACACACTCTCCACTCTGTCATGTGCTATTTGGACATTGCTTCAGGTAATAAACAAATGGACTCTGCTTTGGTGACCCCCTCCTTGGACATTGCTTTGGCCCCACCCCCTATTTGGGGTGTTCGATCACCCACTCTGTCAAGGAGGGGGTCACCATAGTTTAATTCTAAACAAATAGGAAGGTTAATAAAATCTTTAAAAAGAAAAAAAAGGTTTCGTCAATAAATGACAGCAGTAACATTCTTATCCACTCAGCGTAGGGATCGGTGTAGAGATGACAGTGGATAGGTTCGAGACGGGGCCTCGCTTCACCCCAATCCCATCCCGCCTTAGAAGGGAGGGATGGGACGTGGGGCTGGACAAGAGTTTGCCCCTTTTGTTTATACGTTTATTTTTTTACATTTTCAAAATTTCGAGTTATATTATTATTCAAAATTTAACATTTAATTCAAAATCTAAATGTCATTTCATATATTTAAATTTTTTTCTGATTTTTTCGATCAAAATATTATAAACTTGTTTTGATTATATAATTTAATTATATAAAATTGGATAGCCGGATTTATAAACTATATAAAACGATTGTTAATTAGGTAAAATTTTATTGACAATTGTATAATATAATTGTTGGATTATAAATATATTACAAAATTGTAAATACATTCAATAATATTTTAAAACTAATCATTCATCAAAATACTACCCACCATGCCAATGGTCGAGCATGGAATTTGTTTTTTGCCTCATTTGGGATGGGGGCCCTTTTTTTGCCATCGCTAGATTGGTGTTTTTAAGTTGGCCCCCCTATACAGGTTCTTGCTAACCCACAATTGACACGTGTCCACAATCCCTCCTTTTTATCTTGAGCGTTGCTTCTCAAATAGGGGTAAAATTCCGGGTTCAAACCCGAGAGCCCCCTAATTGGAGGGGGTCTTGACAGGGATTTTAGCCCTGTTTGAGTATCTTTATTGTTTTACCTTGGACTTTCTCGAATCCGACGTGCAGGAACATAGGTAGAGGGACTTGTTGGACTGTAGTCCCCCCTCCAAGGCTCAAAAAAAAAAAAAATTGTAGCTAGTTTTTTTTTTTTTTGTAAAAATTGTTTTTTTATGTGTAATTTTTTTTTTCACGTATTAGCCCAATTTAAAATTTTGTAGCTCAGTATTGAATCCAATCCTGACTCTGTCCCTGTGCACGTGGCAATTCCGATACCAAAGATCTCCTCACAAATTGAAACGTGGAGGATTTCAAGCCGTCGATTCCCATCTACTTTTTTATTTTTATTTTTTTTACAACTAAGTCAATTCCCATCTACTTACTTGTAAACTTCGTGCTTATTGGTGGGGACTGTCTGAAATCTGAAATACATAATAAAATAAGCAGAAGGTTTAAAATACGTTATAGGAATAAACTAAGGCTGAAAATCGGAAATTTAATAATTTAAAAATAAAAATAATATTTTAGGCACGAGTTCCGATGTTAAAGCAGAGCAATCGGGCTGTAAACTTGGATGCTAATGCACGAGCCGGAGCGACAAACCTGCAAGATCGGTTCCAAAGGAGTTGAATTTGAAGATTAATTAAAATTAATTAATTATTTTTCGTAATTACTCACTTCTTTATTCAAAAGTTAAAGTCAAGAATAATTTTATGACCATTTAAACAAAGAAAAATTGTACGTCTCGATCTTCATTAACCAAGTATTTCATTATTACTTTTCGAATTTGAAGAATCGTTAAATTATTTTAGAATTATATAATTTAATAAAACCAAGTATTTATTAAAAAGTACATATTCAAGGGTCGCTTTTTCATTGATTTGTGTTTTCTTCTTGAACCTATCATTCACACATCCGATTGTAACTTATAAGCAACCTTTATATGATTGTATGGTTGTTGCTTTATTTATTTGCACAAAAGTTTTGGACCTAGGTAGATAAAATGTAGGGTTAATTTTTAATTTATTTTGGAAGATATAAATAGGTTCTTCATCATTGGAAAAAATATATATATATATATATCAATTAAATTAATATTATTGTACTAACAACTGAATTGAACATTTCAACAGATTTGATCGGTTCATTAGGAAAGATAAATTGTATTGGACAATATTTATGATGTTTTATCTTATTTATATTTGTTTATACATTGTGAAAATTCCAAATATGCCCTTAATCCTTTTTAATTATGTGAAATTTTATAAAGAGAAATAAACATTCTACACGCTGATACGCTGAATTGAAAAAAATTAACAATAAAAAAAAAATAGAAGACATTATATTTTTCGCATTATCCTGTTCAATCTCATCCAACACTGCATTGCAAATACACGTAAATAAAGTGAATTACATGACGAGAAAAAAAAAATAAAAATTCCATGCATTTCGTAAGGGCTATTTGCACTCTTTGCTTATTTGACGTTAACTTGATGAACATATAACTACTTTTATATAATTTTAATGTTTTCATGGACAAGCAACGGTCCCTAATTCCTACAGAAATTGTATGGTCCATTGCACTTTTTGCAGTGAATTTTGCCATCTTAACCCATAAAGTGTTTCTTGAGATGACCTACTTCTTAAGTAAAGGCCATTCCTACTTATCCTCGACATCACACCTCACGTGTGGACCAACAAATCATACCAAGAAAAAATTGAATACCATAAATGAGGGGATAATTTAGTCATTTTGGAGTGAGATATCACTATTTTCTTATATTTTTAAAATTTTAAAACTACTATCTTTACGTTTTTTTAAAGCCATATTTTTTCCTCGTCAAAATCCAATTTTTTAGCTATCAGACTGTACCCCTTCAAACGCAAATAAACCCCTCTCTCCTCACTTCGTCCCCCACCTCTCTTTCTCCTCCAAAACTTTCACTCCCAACTCTCTCTCTCTCTCTCTCTCTCTCTCTCTCTCTCTATACACACACATACTAGTCCATTTCTTTGATTTTATTATCTTGTTCAAACCTTGTGAATTCAAGAAAATTCAATGGAAAATCCAGAATTCTTCCAGGGAGGTTACTGTAACCCCCAATTGACGCCGGAAAAACGTCTTTCGGACGTGAAAAATGGTGATCATTTCATCATTGAGGACCTTTTAGACTTCCCAAATGAGGATGGAATGGTAACGGAGGGCCCATTCGAGGCAGTGATGACCGGAAACTCGACCGACTCCTCCACAGTCACGGCGTTAGATACCTCATGCAATTCGTCGTTCTCTGGAAGAACAGCTGAAACTCATTTGGCAGGTGATAATATTGGTGGCTGCCAGAGTTTCGCCGATGCCCAATTCTCCAGCGAACTTTGCGTGCCGGTAATTTGTTAGCAATTCATGCAAAATTTCTAAATATTTTTAATCTTTTAACAGATTATATTAAAAATTAATATAACAATTCTTGCATGGAAAATATACAGTATGATGATTTGGCTGAATTGGAATGGCTATCGAATTTTGTGGAGGATTCATTTTCAAGTGACGATTTGCAGAAGCTGCAGCTGATACAAGGAATGAAGGCCCCTACTGATGAAGTTTCAGGAACTCACCAGTACCAATTCCAGCCGGAATACACCAGAAATGCAAGAATGCTCGGCTCCGATATGTCGATTCCAGCCAAGGCTCGTAGCAAGCGGTCACGCACCGCCCCTGGAAACTGGACGTCCCGTCTTTCTGTGGTGTCCCCAACCCCACCCACCGCCAAAGCACCTCCTGCAATCTCATCTTCGTCAGAGTCTGACATAGTCCCAAGCTCCGGGAAGAAGCTTGGGAAAGTGCCACAAAAGAAAGAGGGTTCGGATAACGCAGCCACTGCGAATGGTGGCGAGGGGCGGAAGTGCCTGCACTGTGCAACGGATAAGACGCCCCAGTGGCGGACCGGGCCCATGGGTCCTAAAACACTCTGCAATGCATGTGGTGTGCGTTATAAGTCGGGCCGACTCGTTCCCGAGTACAGGCCAGCAGCAAGCCCGACTTTTGTGCTTACTAAACATTCCAATTCTCACAGGAAAGTTTTAGAACTGCGTCGACAAAAGGAGGTGGTTAGAGCCCAGCAGCATCCGCAGCAACAATTTCTTCATCCGAACATCGTGTTCGATGTATCCAACGGCGATGATTACTTGATTCATCAACATATCGGGCCTGATTTTCGGCAGCTTATTTAACTATGGAGGGTATTCTTGGAAGATCAATTTAGAGAAATTTCTCTAATTTTCTTTAGTTTAATCATTTTTCTAAAACAAATTATTCCTAATCGAATTTTGCATTGTTTCTTTTGAATTAATCAGGGAAAAAAATGGATTCAGAAAAAGTAGAGCATAGCTTCTAATGTCCTATTTGAAGTTTAATTTGCCAGAATCTGGCAATTTCTTGAACCCAGTTTTGTAATTCAAAGATTTTCTGCTTTTCTTCTTATCTGTTCTTTGAGTTGCATCATGCATGGGATTATACTTTACAATCAATTCAAATACTATATATCATAGATATCGTGACAACTCTATTGGATAGTGAATTATGGAGCTTTATATCGCATGAACCAATGACGATCTCTACTAATAAAGATGGATACCATTTTTCTATCCTACACCGGCGATTAATTCAAAATAGGGATAAAAAAAAATGTCATTTGAATGCTATTCATCTAGAGTCTAGATGATTATAGACATTTGACTCTGCTGTCACGTAATCTAATGACGTTTGGATGCATTTTTAGACATTGGATGTACATGAATAGTATTACCGCAAATTCCAAAGAAGAAGATGAGAATGAAAGACTCTCATCATTGTTAAAGCATTTATTTCAAATTGAGATACCAATACATGTCGGCTGGAAGTACCCTTTATTTCATGGTCAAAATTCCAGTTGTTCATTGAAATTTTGTCATGAATTATTGCATCTGACCATGCCGATAACCTCATTTAGGTTCAAGAATGTCACATTTTGTGGCTTTGATATATGTTCACTAAATGATTCACCAACATGATCGATCAAATTTTTCTTCACATTACTAAGATTATGGGCAGGGATTGCACTAGACTGATCAAGCATCAACTAGCAAGCTAAATTGACAAGTTGACCCGATCTATCTATAGGTCAACTCACCCTCTGAAGCAAGCCAAATATGTTCTGATCCTTTATAAATTAAGTCGTTTAGATTCTAAACCGTTCAGTCAAATTTGACACCACTAATAAAAACTCCTCATGATGCTTTCGATTTCCCCATGTTGATAAAATTTATAGTGTATGAACTGAAAGAAGGCACGTAGTTTTCAGTGAAGAACAATAAGGGCTGAGTATCTTCATTTTGTGGTGAACAACCAAGCTAAATTGACCGAAAATGATCGACATGCAACCTGATCGAACACTTATAATAGGAGAGGTCCACCATTTTTTTGGAGTTTTTAATGCACGCGGGTCTTTCGAGCATGAGTAATGCTACAAGAATCACCTGGATGACCACTTGGATGACCGCGTGTGAGTGTGGAAGGAAATATTATTTTATTCATGAGGGGCCAGCACAATTACAGATGGTCATCCAAGTGGTCATCCGGGTGGGTTCTTTAGATTTATCCTTCAAGCATTGTGATTGTAGGTCAATATTTTTGTATATGCAATCTCTGTCAACTTAGATTAATTCTTGTGGTGAATTTGTTTTACGGAGAATGTTATTGAATAGTGAAAACCAAAGCGGTTAATTTTTCACTGATTTCTGCTAGCTTCACTGAAATCCGTTCAGGTTTTGTAGCATATCTTTTTTGCACTGAATCCAATTGTACCTACACTTATCGATTGTCGAAAAAGAGACTTAGAAATTTATACAAGTGTTGGAGTCAGTAATTATACACGCTTACTTTCATGCACACCATGTGACACGAATTTTATTCTATGAAGAGTTAGAACTCGAATTGCTCTAATTGTCACACTTTGGAAAAAAAAAAAAAAGTGTTGAAAATTAGAAATTGTAGTTCTATACCATCAAAAATAATATCGCAGTTAAAAAAAAAAGATACAAAAAGTAAGAAAAATTTATAAAAGTTCGTCTCAATGTGAGATTATGTCACTCATCGTTGCAGTAATTCATTATAATGAAAAGAAATTAAATACTCTATTTTTTCTATCCTATCTCCTTTTTATGATGACATAAAACTCTAACTATGACTAAAGACAAATTTGAAATTATAAGTGTGAAATTCCTAATCTATCCTTAATGAAATTATACGGTTCTGTCTCCCGCACCTTTAGGAGGGGACTTTTTGCCTTCATTCCAACCCCACGAAGACCTTACTGTCAAAATTGATTTGCATATGGACTTCGTATCTCAACAATAATTAGTTTTCATAGTTTAACTAATCATTTTATATTTTCGAAACATCCCCTAATCATTTTATCCACTGCGTAGTCATTTTAGTATCTATGTGATGAGGCGACAAATGGCGACCTCGAAGACATTCCATCGAAGATACCCGACCTTAGAGGCCCGACCTTGGACTCCGTGAAAACACCATCGATGAGTTCGGGGCAATGAGATCGGGGGTACATGTCACGAACTTGGGCCTCCAGATCGATCCAGGTCCTACGCACTAGTCCTATGGTTCGTTCCAGCACTCTCCTTGTCCAAACACCTTTCCTAATCTTACTCAAACACCGGTAGAACAGTTTGAGCGAAACACAAACTGTTCATGAGATAAGGATCACAAGCGATAGACTCCTTCTTCAACGCAACTACTCGCATATATAAATAGGTGATCCAAGCTCCTTTTTCAGGTTACAAGAATTATTATTACTTTCAGTCATATAGCCTTACGCATATTTTCCCTCTCTAACTTAAGTATCGGAGGGGCGACGAGGACAAACCTCGACGCCTTTGTTTCAGGTCATTGGAGATCCTGTTCGCGGTCAATCATAGCAATCCAGTTCGGAAATCATCAGGTACTGTTTTTTGGTATCATCATTGGCGCCGTCTGTGGGAACCCCTACAAAAAGTCATGGTCAATACGCGATCAGGACACCTTCCAGCGAGCTCGTCCGCACCCGAGCAACCGCCCATTGGAGACCCTCCAGTTCTGCAGGAAGAAACATCGAGAGAGCCCGTGTCTTTGCCAGCTTCCGTAGCCCCTGAGGCATTTGAGGAGCTCCGTCAACAGGTTGCTACGTTGACACAACTGTTAAGCCAGAGGGAACCTCCTACACTGCGGCCACAGGGAAAATTTATGGCCGAAGCTCAAGCTGGGCCCTCTAGAACCGGGCATGGTAGCGCCGGAACACCCCCCGTACCTCACACGGCCTCAGCCACGAGGCTGGTAACCCTGGACTCAGCTGAACTTACAAAGATCATTGAAGATGGAATCACAGCTGGGATAAAGAACACTCAGACAGCAACACGATTCATCCCGAACACACCTTTCACTGCTGAGGTCTTATCACATCCCCTGCCAGATAGATTCAAATACCCCCGGGTGAAAGAGTACGACGGAACTACTGACCCCATCAATCACCTCAACATTTATACCGACGTCATGAATTTGCAAGTAGCCCCAGATGCCGTCATGTGTAAGGCCTTTCCTCAGACACTCACCAGTGCGGCCAGAGATTGGTTCTCCACACTCGAACCGAACTCCATCGCCTCGTTTTCAGATTTGGCAGACAAATTCTCTGCATTCTTTGCCAGTAGCAAGCGTATCAGAAAGACAGCCGCATCACTCATGCAGATGCGCCAGGGGCCCAACGAAACCCTGCGTAACTTCATGACTAAATTCAATAAGGAAAGACTTCAGATCCCCGATCTTCACATAACAGCAGCGGTTTCAGCCCCTAACCTACGCCGTCAAGTGTGAAGCTTTCAAGATGTCTCTTTCAAAGACCCCGCCGAATTCGGTAACGGAACTTCTCACTCGGGCTGAAAAGTACATTAATATGGAGGAAACTATGTTCCCGAAGAAAGAGGCACCATCGTCGAGCAAGCCCGAACATAAAAGATCACACGAATCAAGTACAAGGCTAGACCTTCCCAGAAACAAGCCGAGGCAAGACCAGTCCCCCTCATCTTTAACTCGTTTGAACACTTCAAGGTCTAATATCCTGATGGAAATCAAAGATCACAGGGAGTTGAAGTGGCCTCCTAGAATGCAGGCCCCGCCTGAGGCACGGGATAAAAGCAAGTACTGCGATTTTCACCGAGACCATGGACATACCACCGAGACTTGTTTTGCCCTGAAACGGGAAATTGAAGCTCTCATCAAGATAGGGTTTCTGAGCTCTTACATCAGTAACGACAAACGCCGAAGGAATAGTCGAGATCGGGAGAAGGCATCAGAGGATGCGGGAAGTAAACAACCTACGGCCGGTACTATAAACGTCATCGTCGGAGGAACAGCCTCGGGGGGAGATTCGAGCAGTGGCCGTAAGCAATATGCCAGGCAGTACCACTCAGTTTCAAGTATAAGCCCCGACGAAACAGGAGATATCACCTTCAAAGCAAGTGATTTGGAAGGCATATCTTTCCCCCCACGATGATGCCTTGGTAATATCAGCTATAGTCGCAAATTTCGAAGTAAAGAGAATTCTGGTCGATAATGGAAGCGCGGCCAATGTGTTGTCACACGAAGCTTTCCTTCAGATGGGTATCTCGGCAGAAAAGCTCAAGCCAGCAAAGACACCCCTCCAAGGTTTTGGTGGGGGGATCATTACCCCCGAGGGCCTCGTCGACCTACCCCTGACATTAGGATCAGATGGAAAGCAAGTGACTCGGATCACTACCTTTGAGGTCGTTCGAGCTCCAATGGCCTACAACGCCATACTTGGGAGACCTCTGCTCAATGGAATCAGGGCAATTGTGTCAACTTTTCACTTGGCTCTCAAGTTCCCAACAAAGGACGGGGTGGGCGTAGTGCGAGGATGTCAGAAAGTAGCAAGACAGTGCTATGTTACCAGTGTACGGGAAATCAAGTCGGACGTCATGCAACTATCAGAGCTCGACCTCGAACTCGAAAAACGTGGTCGATTAGCTCCAGTGGAGGAATTAAGAAAGGTCGAGCTCGAGCCTGGTAAAACTGTAACAGTTGGGCAAGACCTCGACACAACAATCATGAAAGAACTCATCAGTTGTTTGTCCCGAAACATAGATGTGTTCGCCTGGAAAGTGGAAGACATGCCTGGTATTGACCCCGCGGTCGCTATACACAAGTTAAATGTAAATCCCGAGTTTAAGCCGGTCAAGCAGAGGCGGAGACAGTTCGCGCAGGAACGTAAGGAAGTCATACAGGAAGAGGTCACTAATCTCATGAGGGCAAAGTTCATTAGGGAAGTACAATATCCAGATTGGCTGGCTAACGTAGTACTTGTTAAGAAGTCCGGGGGGAAATGGAGAGTCTGCATTGACTTCACCGACCTAAACAAGGCTTGCCCTAAAGACAACTATCCCTTACCTCGGATAGACAACCTCGTAGACAATACGTTGGGCCACAAGCTATACAGTTTCCTAGATGCTTTCTCCGGATACCATCAAATCCTCATGGCCGAGGAAGATCAAGAGAAGACCTCGTTCATGGCAGATTCAGACATTTATTGCTACAGGGTCATGCCTTTTGGGTTAAAAAAATGCCGGGGCAACGTATCAGAGGCTCGTTAATAAAGTTTTCGCTAATTTGATTGGGAAGAGCATCGAAGCGTATGTAGACGACATGGTAGTCAAAAGTAAGCAAGTGGAAGATCATATCTCAGATCTGGAAGATGTCTTTTCTACATTGCGGAAGTACAGAATGAAACTCAACCCTACGAAGTGTGCGTTCGGGGTTGCTTCGGGGAAGTTCTTGGGCTTCATGATCACACACAGGGGCATAGAGGCTAACCCCGACAAGATTCAGGCCTTGATATCTATGGAACCGCCTAAGGATAAAAAGGATGTCCAGAGGTTAACAGGCCTGATAGCGGCCCTGAACAGGTTCGTCTCCCGAGCAGCAGACAAGTGCTTCCCTTTCTTCAAAATTCTCAGAGGTGCCCATAGCTTCAACTGGAATGAGGAATGCAACTCCGCCTTTAAAGAATTGAAACAAGCTCTAGCAACGCCTCCGGTTCTCACAAAACCCGAACATGGAGATACTTTATTTCTATATTTGGCCGTTTCTCCTAACGCCGTAAGCGGTGTACTGGTAAAGGAAAGAGGAAAGGTTCAGCAGCCGATCTACTATGTGAGCAAAGTACTCCTTGATGCAGAAACGAGGTACACACTAGCCGAACAGCTCGCTCTTGCCCTAGTAATAACTGTCAGGAAGCTACGGCAGTACTTTCAGTGTCATCCGATCGTTGTGCTCACTAATCAACCCCTAAAGCACATACTTCAGAAGCCAGATGTATCGGGAAGATTGCTGAAATGGGCCATCGAACTAGGCGAGTTCGACATAGAGTTCAAACCACGGCCCTCAATAAAGGCACAGGCCTTAGCTGACTTCATAGCCGAACTCACGCCTAGGCCTCGGGGGCCAGACGATGATAGCCCGAGCACGAAATTCTGGGAATTCTTCGTTGATGGAGCATCGAATAGTTCGGGGTCGGGGGCAGGAGTGATATTCACCAACCCGGAAAAAACCATAGAGATCCAGTGCGCACTCAGGTTCGAATTTGAGGCCACCAATAATGATGCAGAGTATGAAGCAGTCATCATAGCACTAGAACTTGCGCAGAATCACAAGCTCGAGCATATAAAAATTTTCAGCGACTCCCAACTGGTCGTTGGACAAGTAGAGGGAACTTTCGATAGAAAAGATGAGAAGATGAGTTTGTATTGCTTGATGGTTCACGACCTCCAGAGGAAGTTCAAGAGCTGCGAGATTTTGAAGATTCCCCGATCCAATAACTATAAAGCAGACGCCCTATCCCGACTTGTGTTCATGGGAGTGGATGGGTTTGACAGGACCGTACACGTCAGGTTTGTAACGGAACCAAGTATAGTTCAGAAAGTGAGCGTCATGGACGTCGACCAGGAGCCTTCTTGGTTAGATCCCATTGTTGAATTCATAAGAGATGGGACCCTACCAGCGGATCCCCGAACGGCGAAAAGCATAAGAGCTCGAGCATCAAGATACAGTATCATAGAGGGTGCTTTGTTCCGTCGCAGTTTCACGCTCCCCTACTTAAGGTGTCTCAAACCCTCCGAATCACGTCAAGCTCTTACCGAAGTTCATGAAGGCATTTGTGGGAATCATCAAGGAGGTCGAGCTCTTGCCTACAAGCTCATAAGGTATGGGTATTATTGGCCTAGCATGAAGAAAGACTCATCAGATTACGTAAGGAAGTGCGATAAGTGCCAGAGGTTCGGTAACGTCATACGAGCCCCGACAGAAGAGCTCACTCCAGTTCAGCACCTCGCCCCGTTCGCACAGTGGGGAGTGGATATTCTGGGACCCTTCCCTGTAGCCAGAGCCCAATTAAAGTTTGTTGCCGTAGCAGTTGAGTACTTCACAAAGTGGGTCGAGGCCGAAGCCTTGGCAACAATATCTGAGCCTAAGCTCAGGTCTTTCATATGGAAGTCTGTCGTGTGCCGATTTGGGATACCCAGAGTGCTCATAACGGATAATGGAAGACAGTTTGATAATGCAAGTTTTAGAGATTTCTGTACCAAGCTCGGGATTGACCACCACCTGACATCTGTCTCACATCCCCAGAGTAACGGCCTTGCAGAAGTGACCAACCGAATTATATTGCAGGACCTTCGAACAAGGATTGGAGAAGCGAAAGGATGTTGGCCCGAAGAGCTGCCCGCCATTCTCTGGTCTTACAGGACCTCACATAGGACGTCAACTGGCGAAACTCCTTTTATGCTGGCCTTTGGCATAGAGGCCACTATACCGATCGAGGTCAGCCTTCCCACTTGGAGAAATCTTGAGCATATCTCGGATGGGCAGACAACCGAACATCTGGACTTACTCGAAGAAGTTAGAGAGCAGGCTTCACTTAAGGCGGCGGGCTATCAGAGCCGGACAGCTAGATACTTCAATAAGAATGTCAAAGCAAGGAGGTTCAGGATGGGAGATTTGGTTCTCAGGAGATCCGAAGCCGCAGGTCATCCCCCAGGAAAGCTCGGGCCAAAATGGGAAGGACCCTTTGAAGTTATACGAAGGATAAAGGGCGGGGCATACAGCCTCAAGGATAGTTCGGGAAAACCACTGCCAAGACCGTGGAACGCCGACAATCTCAAAATTTATTACAAGTAGTAAGCCTTAGCTCCATGTCTTCCAATTTATTTTATTGTCTTATTTTCTTGTCGGGCCTGCGTACCCCCCGTTGTTTACCTTTCCAGTATAGGGCTTGCATGCCCACCTAGAGTTGCGTCAGTTATTTTCCATTGTAATGAACTACGTTCGGCTTGATCCCGATTGGGTACGTAGGCAGCTTGGATGGAATATAAATCCAAGTCCAGTCCGAAAGATTAATAAATCCAAGTCCCGACCTGAAAGGCCCGTTCTTGGATCGTCGAATCAGGTTGTAATGTTAAGTTCGAGGTTTTAAACATGGCATAAGGCCGTGCTCGACCTCGAGCACGCAGCTAGTCAAAAACCTAGCTTAAGGCCGTGCTCGACCTCGAGCACGCAGCTAGTCCTTACCTAGCATAAGGACGTGCCTCGAGCACGCAGCTAGTCAAAAACCTAGCTTAAGGCCGTGCTCGACCTCGAGCACGCAGCTAGTCCTTACCTAGCATACGGACGTGCCTCGAGCACGCAGCTAGTCAAAAACCTAGCTTAAGGCCGTGCTCGACCTCGAGCACGCAGCTAGTCCTTACCTAGCATAAGGACGTGCCTCGAGCACGCAGCTGGTCAAAAACCTAGCTTAAGGCCGTGCTCGACCTCGAGCACGCAGCTAGTCAAACCTAGCCTAAGGCCGTGCCTCGAGTACGCAGCTAGTCCAAACCTAGTATAACGCCGTGCCTCGAGCACGCAGCTAGTCCAAACCTAGCTTAAGGCCGTGCTCGACCTCGACACGCAGCTAGTCAAAAACCTAGCTTAAGGCCGTGCTCGACCTCGAGCACGCAGCTAGTCAAAAACCTAGCTTAAGGCCGTGCCCGACCTCGACACGCAGCTAGTCAAAACCTAGCTTAAGGCCGTGCTCGACCTCGAGCACGCAGCTAGTCAAAAACCTAGCTTAAGGCCGTGCTCGACCTCGACACGCAGCTAGTCACAACCTAGCTTCAGGTCGTGCTCGACCTCGACACGCTAATAGTCAAACGGCCAAAGCCCTGCCTTGTTGAGATCGGGCTACGTGCGTTACAAAGCCACGACCTTGATTCGATTCGATACAAAACGACTCAAGACAAACACACGACTAGAAGGCAACGATCTTTAGAAAAATGAAAATTCCATTAAAACGCCCAAATCGGGCTATGTGCATTACAAAATCCTCGAGGCAATGCTCGGGCAAATTACATGTAGTTAAAACCAAAAAACAAGTTCGTGGTCGGGGCCTAATCTATGTCAATAGGACTGTGGCTCCTGTCCTCGGGGTTTCCAACCACGTCCCCTCCATCGTCCCCTTCATCGTCCCCTCCGTCGTCGCCAGCACCGTCGTCATCCTCTTCATCCTCGACCTCTGATGCAGAAAGCTCGAGGTCATTCGCAAGATCAGCCACGGTCTTCAGACCCTCGACGACGTGCTTTTGGTCTTCGGGGAGCTGGGTCCGCAAATAGGATCGAGCAAGCCTCAGGCCGTAGGCATAAGACCCCGAACCATACTCCCCAAGCATTGACCCGAACTCCTCAGACTTCTTGAAGTCCTCAACAGCCTGGGCCCTCGCCTGGTTTAGCTCCTCCTCGAAGCCTTTCTTGGCCTCCTCGAGGTGCAGCAATGTCTGCTCGACATCCTCCCTTGCACCCTCAGCCTGCTTGTTGGCAGCTTCAGCCTCTTCCCGGGCTTGTTTCGCCTCGAGCGTGGCAGCATTCCGCTGTTCCTCGAGCTGGAGGATACGCACCCGGTGATGTTCATTTTGGACCTCGAGCTCGCGAACACTGTTCGCCAGGTCCATTCCATTGAGGGACAGTCCTCGAGCAACGCTCAACGTCTGGGTCAAAAGGGAAAAAGCGCGAGGTCAGTTCGATCACAAAAAAATTAGAAACAAAAACAACTCAGGCATGTGACCATACCTTTAGCGTCAGCATCTCGAGGACTCCAACCCCGTCGTGAAGGTTCACTACCCTCTCGTACTTCTCAACAATGTCCTTAATCAAGGAACATTGTGCGTAATCCTTCACGTTCTCGTCGGTCATGAGGGCATCATCCTCGTCGTCGAGTTCGGGGAACGAGAAACGTGGAGGTCGACCAGCAGAAGCCCGAGCTTCGGTCGGAGGCACGGACCCTTGTGGAGAGGTCGGGCTTTTGGACGTCTGTCCCGACCCACTTGGGACGCTCTTCGGGGTTTCAACCCGGGTCCTCTTCTTCCCCTTGGGCTGCACAGGAGCTTTGGTCTTCGGGCCCTTGGCCTTATGTTGGACCTTCGACAAGAGCTTCGACGGATCAAAAGACATTTCTAAATCTGCCAAAAAACACAAAAGGCATTAGCTCGACCTTGGATACATACGGATACAAATAAGTATAATGACAAGAAATCGTACCCTCGAGGCCTCTCACATTTGCAAGGTCGAGGGTGTCATCCTCGAGTAGGTAATCGATCTTCTCAGCAAGGGGATCATGGTTCACTAGCCTCAACCTATCCCTCTCCAAAACCTCGAAGTAAGCCTGACCCTCATTAAACACGTCCTTAAGAGGTATCTCCCATTTCGGGCTAAAAGGGTGGTCGGGGTCCTGAGGTTTGACAAAGAAGAAACGCTCCTTCCAGCCTCGAAGCGAGCTAGGGGTCTGTGGTACCCTAAAACCCCCCTTCGTGGACAGGTAGACAAAACAATTGTACCCCGGGGAAAATTTAAGGTCGTATACCATCTTGAGAAGGTCGACCCTAGGCTCTACCCCGAGGCATCTACACAAAATAAAAAAATATACGAGGAGCCTCCACCCGTTCGGGGCCAATTGGCCCGGGCATATCAAGAAAGAGGTCAGAAAGTCGATAAAGAAATGGTGTAGAGGCCACCTAAGCCCGGCCTTAGGGGCGTCCCTAAAAATTGTGATCTCCCCTTCCCGAGCTCCCAACACTGACTCATTACGTTCGGGGGCCCTCACATCACAAACAGGCATGACCCCGAACTCTCTCGCAACCTTGATAACTACATGCTCTTTGTATTTACTCGGGTTTTTTGGGTAAGTGAGTTCGACTTTTTCCCCGTGGTGGGAACTAATAGGTACGACCATTGGTACTATGGAAGTCCCCGTGTCCTCGAGCCTAGGATTCGTGTCCCTAGATGTCTCACTACTACTGCTACTACTCGACCCCGAGCTACTGCTAGAACTTGACATTATGCTAGTCGAATAATAAACTGAGGGGCTCGAACACTTACCTCTTAATATGGTCGCTCGCTCACAAACCTATAATCCCCGAGCTCGAGCTTCTTGCACAGTGAGTTGAGAGTGAAAAAGTGAAAAATGAGAGTGAAAATGGAGACTATTTATAGTGGTCCCTGGGAGTGCAACAGTCACTCCATCTGGGCCATTGAATCTGGACAGTTGTCGACTATCAAGGGTCGGGTCCTGACAACTCCAACGGGCATGTGACACGTGTCCTCCACAAGTTAACTTTTGGCGTTCCATCTGCTACATCGCGCATATTATTTTTACTTTTTAACTCACGCCTGTCAACCAAGCTCGGGTCTTTAACTTCACCAATGCCCCAAGTGCACGTCGTGCGGAAGACCATTCTCTGCATCCAACCTCGACGCTCGCGCAGCTGCGATGTTGATGCACGGGGGCCTATGATGAGGCGACAAATGGCGACCACGAAGACATTCCATCGAAGATACCCGACCTTAGAGGCCCGACCTTGGACTCCGTGAAAACACCATCGATGAGTTCGGGGCAATGAGATCGGGGGTACATGTCACGAACTTGGGCCTCCAGATCGATCCAGGTCCTACGCACTAGTCCTATGGTTCGTTCCAGCACTCTCCTTGTCCAAACACCTTTCCTAATCTTACTCAAACACCGGTAGAACAGTTTGAGCGAAACACAAACTGTTCATGAGATAAGGATCACAAGCGATAGACTCCTTCTTCAACGCAACTACTCGCATATATAAATAGGTGATCCAAGCTCCTTTTTCAGGTTACAAGAATTATTATTACTTTCAGTCATATAGCCTTACGCATATTTTCCCTCTCTAACTTAAGCATCGGAGGGGCGACGAGGACAAACCTCGACGCCTTTGTTTCAGGTCATTGGAGATCCTGTTCGCGGTCAATCATAGCAATCCAGTTCGAAAATCATCAGGTACTGTTTTTTGGTATCATCACTATGTATATCTGTACATAGAGAGGTATTAAAAATGTGCGATCCCAGGCATCCCTGATCCATATGCATGTATTTAATTTTCTTGTCGATTATATATTAGTTTTGTACAAAATTTATTCTGAAATAAAAGTATGTCCTCTGCAGCAAATTCTTTTTTAATCTTTTACGACCATGAAGTTAGATAATTGAAGTAAATGTTTGCAATTAAATATAATTAAAACTAATAATGACAGCTAGTTATATGTTAGTGATATATTAGTTATAAGTAAATTTTTACATGCTTGTTAATTTTTAAATTAAAAATGAAGTATTAATTATAATAAATATTTAGATTTATTAGGAAAAAAAAATACTTATAACTAAATTTAAATTTTACATGTATAAGCTAATTTTGCACTTTTAAATAATTTTTTACACAGGTGAATTTTTTACTTAAAAAAACTTTTTAAATTTTACAAGTAAATTTTTGTTTTACTAGTAGCATTTTCACTTCATAGGCAGTTTTTGCACAAAGGTGTATTTTTTATTTAAAGTAATTTTTTTACTTATAAGTACATTTTTTAGTCAAATAAGGTAATTTTTTGCTTATAAGTAAATTTTTTAGTTAATGTATTTTTACTACAAGTTAGTTGTAAATAAAATATGTGAAGTAAAAATAATTATTATAGAGGAGATAAAATTAGAAGAGAATTTGAGAAATGGTTAGAATCCACCGATTTGGTGGATTGATAATGACACCGAAAAATACAATACATCGATTTTGGGTAATTTTTAAATCATTCAAAACCAATGGCAAAAAACCTAGCACCACCAATTTTTCCCTCTCATACACGGCATCCAAAAACAAATAAAATTGACGGACAAAAAACTCTCCAACAAGTCCTAAGAGTACGTTTGATTGTAATGGTGGAATTTGGGTAGAAAGAAAACGAATTGCAAGAAATTGAATTACCTAAAATTTGTTTTAGAGGGAATTATAATTAATGGTGTTTGATTGATATAATTTTTCACCTAATCCGTTTAATAGTGTTTTTCATGCAAATTGTCACTTTTTGGGATAAATTTTTTTATAATCTATATTAAAATTTGTTTGGATTGCCAAAAAGTAAAAAAAATAATTAAAAAAATAATTTTTGAAATTTTTGTGTGTTCGTTTGACTTTGTTTTTCATGCAAATTGTCAATTAAATGGATAATTTTTTTTACCATTGGATTTAGAATATATTTCCATTGCCAAAAAGTAAAAAAAAAAAAAAAAAAAAGATGAAAAATCATTTTCCCACCAAAATCATGGGAAAATAAAAGGTGGAAAATGTGTTTTAAATGGTTATACCTAGAATTTGGGTGGAAATGAATTCCATGAAATTATTTGGCAATCAAACACCAAAATTAAGTATGGAATTGAAATTAATTTTTCTTTTCTATCCATTTTCTTGGCTATCAAATATAGTCTAAGGCCCTATTTGATTGGTCAAGTTTTCCGTGAAAAGTGAAAAATGTTTTCCTACTTTTTACTATTCATCTGTTTGATTGCACTAATTTTCCAGGGAAAACGTTTTCCAACGTTTTCTAAGGTACAAGCGGTTGATGCACAAAAGTTAGAAAACGTTTTTTCACCATAGTGGTGGAAAAACGTTTTCCAACTTTTTGACAAAAAAAAAATTTTTAAATTTTTTTTTTTTTAGCAATTGGAACACATTTCAAAGTTAATGGTAAAAAAAATTATCCATTTAATTAACAATTTGTGTAAAAAACAAAAGCAAACGAAAAATTTGCCAGGTGAAAAATTATACCAATCAAACACCATTAATTACAATTCCCTGTAAAACGTTTTTCAGGCAATTCAATTCCCTGTCATTCATTTTCTTTCCATCCGTTTTCCACCCTTACAATCAAACAGACCCTAAGGGTCTGTTTGATTGTAAGGGTGGAAAACGGATGGAAAGAAAATGAATGGCAGGGAATTGAATTGAATTGAATTTGTTTTAGAGGGAATTGTAATTAATGGTGTTTGATTGGTATAATTTTCCACCTAATCCGTTTGACTTTATTTTTCATGCAAATTGTTACTTTTTGGGATAAATTTTTTCACAATTTGTATTAAAATTTGTTTGGATTGCAAAAAAGTAAAAAAAAAATTTAAAAAAATTAAATTTTGAATTTTTTTTTGTTCGTTTGGCTTCATTTTTCATGCAAATTGTCAATTAAATGGATAAAAATTTTTACCATTGAATTTATAATATGTTTCCATTGTCAAAAAGTAAAAAAAAAAAAAAAAAAGGAAAAAAAAAAACACCCAGCAAGGTGGAAAACATTTTCCCACCATACCCATAAGAAAATATTTTCCTACTTTTGTGCTTTAAAAGGTTGTACCTAGAATTCCATGAAAAACATTTTCCAGGGAAAATAAAAACAATCAAACAGCAAAAAAGTGATAACTAGGAAAATATTTTCCATTTTCCATGGAAAATTCTGTTAATCAAACACTGCCTAAGTGTATGTAAAGACTAAGAATAAGTAACATCATACGTTAGAGGACTTGCCTCTATATATCCCCTGTTTGGTTTACATAAAATCATAGTTTTTTGTGTATTTTAATTAAAGTTGATATCTGTTTTATAGGGATTAAAATTTTAATTTTAATCCAAATCAAAGTTAACAATTAATTTTAGGATTTCGCTATTTGTACATCTGGAATGACAGACCTCCTCACAAGAGGATGGGCCCGCATCCAATAAAAAATTTGTGGACCCTCCTATTCTGAGGGATCTATCATCTCGAATGTACGTATAATAAAGTCGTTAATTTTAACACATATTATATGAGATGTTGTGGTTGAAGGTTTTTCTTTTACAAAATCTCTTCATACGTCATTTTTTTTTAAAATTATTATTTTAACAGTAGGTAGAATTTGTATGCAAAATGGATATATCGCGTACCCCTCTTTGGTTTCTTCTTTATCATTTCAATTTCTATTACGCAATAATTAAAAACAAAATGTATTAAAATCGTATAACAGTACAAAAAATAGAAAGCGCTTTCTATAAGATCGTTTAAGTAAAGTCGCATATTACATGACATAACAAAATATAAATTGAATTAAAACAAATTAAACCCTCCCCTCGCTCAAAACCCTAACCCCTCCGTTTTAGAGCGAGAAAGAAACAGTGAGGGCACTGCAAATTTTTGAATCTGCGAAAATGTCGATGTCTAAGAGTTCGAAGATGCTCCATTACATTAACTACCGTATGCGCGTCACAATCCAGGATGGCCGGCAACTCATCGGAAAATTCATGGCCTTCGACCGCCACATGAATCTTGTACTCGGCGATTGCGAGGAGTTTCGTAAACTCCCTCCGACTAAAGGCTCCAAGGAAGACCGGGAAGACCGCCGCACACTTGGCCTTGTACTTCTCCGCGGCGAGGAGGTGATTTCAATTACCGTTGAGGGTCCGCCTCCGCCGGATGAGTCACGTGTTAAAGCTACTGGTGCTAATGCTGTTCCGGGACCCGGTATTGGGAGGGCAGCTGGCCGTGGTGTTCCTACTGGTCCGCTTGTTCAGGCCCAGCCTGGACTTGCTGGACCTGTGAGGGGTGTTGGTGGACCGGCTCCAGGGATGATGCAGCCCCAGATTTCACGCCCCCCAATTTCTTATCCTCAGCAGCAGCCGCAGGTTCAGACACCGGTTATGAGGCCTCCGGTAGTGCCACCTCCTGGTGGTTTCCCGCCTAGGCTTGGGATGCCTGGTATGCCGCCTCCACAGCAGTTCAGGCCAGGAGGTCCTCCGCAATTTGCTCCACCGCAGTTTGGACAGAGGCCGATGGGCCCACCCCCACCACAAATGATGAGAGGCCCTCCACCTCCTGGAATGCCGCCCAGACCTGGAATGCCTGGTGCTATGCCCCATGGACAGCAACCGCCTCGCCAAGGCATGCCACCTCCGCCTGGTGGGCAGGTTCCTGTGTTTGGTCCCCCCAGGCCTGGGATGCCGCCACCACCTAATGCTCCTCAGCAGAATCAGCAGCAATAGTGACTGCCATTTTTTTGGTATGTAGTTATTAGTTTTTTGAGTATACAAGCGAATTGAATAATATAGTTTGCTGCATTTTTGTTTGTTGGTTTGTGTTGAATTATTGCATTATCCAATTCTTTAGTTGATTTTATTCAGAAAGCTTTGTAGAAAATAATATAGCTAGCAGATGCCATGGCTTAAATTGTATTTTTTTTAAGCAAGGACTTTATAGTAATAAGAATGCTTAATTGCTTCTAGTTTTGCCAGCAATCTCCATTAGTAGATTGTGAAACAAACTAGAATGTTCAATAACTTTGTATTATGCTACGGAGCTGCATTCATAAGTGCGTCATTGATGTCTCTATTGTTATTCTAGTTCAATAAACACTTGCCTATTTTGCCTGTTTATGTTTTTACGGATTTCTTTGAAGATTATGGTATAGGAATGCAAGTTGTGTAATCCATTATTTTTGTAAACAAATTCTTATACGAATTTAAAAATGGAAACCCCCTCTTTCCAAGGACAACTACGACAAGCTAATTCTTACTCCCAGTAAACGTATTTTGGTCATCCTCATCAATTAGATTGAGAGGTCCAAGAAATTCAAATCTTTTTACAACTATGTTGGGCCATGTTACTCAACCAGGGCATAGATCCTACATAAAGAGCTTTATGTTAACAAAATACATGCTTCGGACATCCAAAATAACCCCATAATTTATCATGAAGTGGTGCCACTGTGTTGTAATGTGACCCAAATTCTAGTAGGTATTGAAGTCCTAGTTGAAGTGGTCAAGGTGAGATCAAAATTATGGATCGGAAAGAAAAGTCGTCAGATTTTTGCTAGTCTATCGCTATCTAGTCGCTCGAGCAGCATGCAATCTTTTGGAAGTAGAGAACTATCGTCTGCATGTCGTCAAGCTCTCGCTCGAGCAACCTGGCCTATAGCTAGACGTCGCTCGAGCGACTGGGCGATTCAGATTTTCCGCATTAAGTCGGTTTCACGCGATCTTGACCTAGTTTCCATCTTTTAGGTTATTTCTAGGGTTTGGGACATCCCTTATAAATAGGAGACTCTTCTTTCAGTTTATGTATTGCTGTAATTGCTGATATTGTATTTTTCTCTCCATTGGTTGTTAATTAATAAATTTATTCGGTTCTTTTGCCAATCTATTTCTTGTTTGTGCGATCATATATTTCATATTGTGGCATGTTAATCTCCTCCTTCCCAATAAGTAGTATCGGAGCTGTTCTGCTTTCAACAAAGTGGTTTCAAATCTGGTCCGAATTATAGCACACTGTAATGTTGGCATGCGGCCATTTTCTTATATTAGTAATTCTAGTATAGCCGCACATCCATAGCTATATCATCGTGTATGCTGTGTTTATCTTAGGGAAATTTTGTCCTTCGGTGGCTTGATACCCAGTACTAGTCAACCTTCCCCCTTCCAGAAAGGAAAAAACACCAAGGAAAAGTAAAAAGGATTAATTTAAGCGAGACACACATTTTGCTAACATTGTTGCTATTGATTATTTTGCTATTATTGATGCTGTTGAGGTTGATATTATAAACATAAAACCTTAAAGCATTGGTGGGAACTTTGTCTTGATGCTGGATTGTAAAAAGAATTTAGATCGTATTCATATCCTCCTCTACTGGTTGACTAATTTTGTTGTTGATTTCTATCATATTTCTTTATTGTTTGATCAGAAATTCATAAAAACTATGGAAAAAACACGAGGGATAATGTTTTCGAGTGGACTGGTCTTCTTTCTTTCACTGCATAATTTTGTGGGGATTGCATTTAGCAGCTTATATTTTGATATAATTTTAATGCCTTATTTGTTGGAACTGGATCCACTTGTTGATCTACATCTGATGATTTCATCACGTGGCAGGGGTTGTTCCAGTTTGGTGGATGAGTGGTGTGAAGATTATCAGATGAAGAAATGTTCCCGGTGCATATGAATTTGCTATTAGTTTGTAGTAATGAGATGTTTTATCCATATTTAGGCTTTTCTTTGTGGTGTTGACTTTGTAGATTCACCATTAAAAAATTATAATTTTCCATGATGTTGAGTACATTTACTGAATCCTCTTCTCCACTCCCTCACCGCAATAGATATTTTATTCAGTTTGGGGTATGTCTTGTTTGGTTATCAAAAGTGTTGGTTAAATTCAGGCATAAGCAAGTACTAGACCCAACTAGTTGGTATAATTGTCAAATTTTATTCTAAATACTCGTGCATTACTCCCTTGATGTTGATGTCATTTGTGTTGCCATTAGTAAGTTGTAACTTTCATTGAAGGGCATCATCGAACTTTGGTATTGAATTATTCCACGAGCTTGAAGGTTATTGACATCCCCACTACCTTTTCATTGAATGAAGATTCATAATCTTTAATCATGATCATATACCTGTCTTCAAGATTGATTTGCCTCATAATTTTAAATAAGCAAAAAAAAAAAAAAAAAAAAAAAAACAATTATAAAATGGAGCCTAAATATTTAAAATATTATAAGAGATAAAAATACGCTAATGAATGGAGGGTTGAAATAAGGAAAAGAAAAAGAACACCCATTTGATACATATTTTTTGTAAAATGAGAATGAAAAATATAGTAATTATGGGTCTTACACAAGAGATGTAAAGTTAAATATGGTGGTTGGATGTGATGGATAACGGTCATATTTTTCATTTTTATGGTGAAAAAATGGGAACCAAACGGGGACGAAAACTAAAAATCTTCAAATGCATAATGGAAAGGATGTCAAGAATCAGTTTGAATTGTACCATGTAATCAAGTGCTTTTATCACTAGAGGTTTGATTTGTTCTTTTTGATTTTTATGTATTTTATTGTTTCATTGAGAATTTCTTATTTTGTCATTTCATTCAAGAGAGAAATTCAATAAATGCAAATTTGAACAAAAAACAAGTCATTTTTGAAATTTTGACTAGGTTCTTTCAATATTTTTCAAAGTCTTACCTAAAC
Source organism: Osmanthus fragrans (assembly GCA_019395295.1). Lineage (NCBI taxonomy): Eukaryota > Viridiplantae > Streptophyta > Magnoliopsida > Lamiales > Oleaceae > Osmanthus > Osmanthus fragrans. The sequence goes on from CM033342.1 coordinate 35,679,982, forward strand.
CATTACAAAAAGGTCATTTGATAAGATGCATATATAATTGAGAAAAATTGATCAATAAAACATGAACTGCGGACAAACATATGATTTAATAATATGAAATATGAAAAATGGTAATCACACAAACTTCGATTTGTTCACTTTCGAGCATAAAAGTTGCATAAATTCGATATATTCGAATAACTTTTTAAAAGTTGTTAGTAACTTGTTCAATTTTTTGGAAACTACTTATTCATTTTAAAATTTCACTAATTAAAAAAATACATTTATTAATAAATTTACTTATTTACTGCTCAAGTCCTCCCTATTTAGACAAATGTACAAAATTTTATTCAAAACCCTTTCAAAACCCTAGGATTTTGAATCCCAAAACTCTTCAAGTGAGGACTCCGACGAAATGCCCGGCGTGACGTCAAATTCCAGTGACTCTGCTCTCTCCATTGTTCCCCATTCCTCCAACTCTGAAACCCCCAGAGTTTACCCTCTCCGGCACCATGGTCTTACTCTTCCACTCGGCCGCGTTTCGATCTCTTGGGCTCGTGGCAACACGCTCCGCGTCTCGCTCATTCAGTGCGGAGCCGTTTCTGAGCAACAGACTGGCGGAGAAGTGGTAGAAGTGAAACTAACCAATATGGAAGGAGGAGAAATCACCGACGCGCAGTGGCGAAGAATCGCATATGGGTCTGTCACTCCATTCGCGCTTCTACAGAGCCGGAAGAACTCAATGGACTTTTCGCACTACAGTAAAGACTGGTACTTGGTCCAATATTTTTTCCTTCTGAATTAAAGCAATGTGAATTCCCAGCATTTATGGATTTTTGGTTGTTTAGAGAATAGTAAAATACCCCGTGCTATTTTGCGAATCTATAAAAGAAACGAAGTTGTGAAATTTTTTCATATGATCATGGACCTATCTCTTAATTACCTTGACTCGGTCATGGGCCTGTGATTCTGTAAAAATGGTGATACTAGTGATGATAATAATCATGTTTTGCTCAAATGACACTGGAAACACACTATGGAGCACAGCAAAGGAGTAAACTTTAATCTCAATAGTTTGATATAAAGGGATTGAGAATGACATTTATTGAGTCCAAGCTCATACATACTGACAGAGAGAGAGTTTGAGTTGTGATCTTCCATAAGAATGGGATAAATAGGAATAAAGCTACTTATGACTTGGAAGTAACTGTTCACAGTTAGGATTGCAGGGATTTAATCTCTTTTATAGTTTTCTGCTAATGACGCTAGGGCTCTGGAAATTTGATTTTTAAAGTTTGTTCAAGAGACAGCACCTTAATGTGATTTACTCACTAGTGAGCCATAATCCTTTTTCTATAAATTTTCTAAAAGAACTTTGTGAAAGAGAAAAATGGTGATACTTGTAAAGGTGACAATGATATTCTGTAAAAATAACAGGTGGGAACATGTAATGGAGTATAGCAGGGAAATAAATTATCTTCTTGCTAATTCGGAGTCATCTGGTAATCTGGTTATTGAAGATCCAAAGGCATTATTGAAGGTAAAAATCGATTTCTCAGTAGGTTTCTGTTTTGTGGCAGCATATTTGATTTTTAAGATTCATTATGTGACTGGTCCTTGTAAGTCAGAAAGAGGAGGAACCAACCAGTTTAAAAGCTGCTTGGGAGCTGATGGAAATATTTTATGCAGACAAGCAATCTGAGACTTGTATTCCTGAACGGTTGCTTGATTGGTTGTCTGTATGACTCTTCCACTTAGTCACTTATCTATTCTTAATTTTCTGGCATTCCGTTTTATTCTTGATGAAATATATTTCTTCTGAAATCTGAATTAATGCTTATTTTCTTCAACAGGATTATGATTGTCTGTTCTCTGGAACTCAGCCAACTGTACATGCAAAGCTTGTTGATTTCCAAAAAGAACTTGTAACTTTACAGGTCTTGGCTTATCCTTAATCCTTACATTTGATGTCTTCAGTTTTCAACTTGGAATCTGAGTTCATGGTCTTGTGACTATAATTTACCTTTGAAATTTTGCTTACTGCAATTAGTGCCTTGACACATTAACCTTATTTTTATGCTAAAATTGAACAACTTTTCTCTTGTTTTTTGCCCACCAGGTAATTGAGAATGATCCTAAGTACTGGGAAGTAATGTCCTCAGCCTTAGCAGTTGGCTGGCTAGATATCGTGGTGAGGAATGATTTTTTCGCATTATTCACTTGTATGTTAAAATGCTCCCCATAATAGGCAGGTGGGCTGCTTCTTGAAAAACGATTATCTCACTATTATGCATTAAATTCAACTTACTACTGGCAGGTAAAACTGTTGCGCTTGCATGGATCTTATCAGTTTAATCAGCTAGGAAACCGTGAGGTCAGTGAATGCTACCTATTTTTCAGTACACAACTTCTACTGCCTGGTCCAAATGGATTAACATGATTTCTTGGCCATCGCATTTTGGGAAACAATTTATGGGAGTGCCATATTGTTTATTATTTTGCAGATTTCTTTCCCTTCATCTTTTTAAATGAGTAGCTTTATGCGTAATGAAGATGGTGAAAATACTAATCCCCACAGATTTGAGACACAATAGCAAGCTGAAGCCACCATTTTGAAAAATCTTTAATTTTTGTCTGGAATGAAGAAGAAACACCTACATTCTGTTTCCTTCTGAATTCTGTAGATGAGCTTCACTGTTGTAGAGAGGAATGACTTGGCATAGATTCTTTTCTATTCTCCTCAGTACTTTGTACACAGATTGGACTTTCACACCACTATGAATCAATATTAAAATAGTGGTACCTTAAGAAGTATGGATATGGTACCCATATCCGATATGTATTCAAGCTGGATACACGTTTTTTAATAATTTTATATTTTTTAAATTTTTGATACTTGTCGAACACCTTGGACATGTGAAGAAGAATGAAATAATGAAATTATGCTAATCTTTATATTTAACTTATGAAATTAGTCAAATACTACATAAGTTATATTTACACATGCACATATCCGTGTATCCTAAGTTTTGTAGAAATTTGTATCAACATACCCGTATTGTAACGCATTTGAATCTGTGCTTATTAGGTGCTACCCATACTGGAAAGAAAAATATTTGATTTATCGACATGCCTATATCGTAATGTATTCTAATTACGTATCTTAATCAGTGCTTCTTAGGTGCTACCCATACTGAAAAGAAAAATACTTTGGTCTGACTGCTTTACTGTTTAACTGGTATGTGAATAATCAAAATGAGTGAGGAAGGCTAATTCGAAACAAGTTTCAACTCAAACAAGGAGTGTAATTTTCTTATCATTCCGTGCTATTCACCTCCTCATGAGTTTAGAAGTCAGCATTGTTTTTCATTAATTTAACCACACCAGAAATGCAAGCCGCAATTTTAACACGTGCACTTCTCTGTGACAGAGAAGGTAAGGAAATCTCTCTTTGCTTTATCAGTCAGTTTTTGACGGTGTAATCTGTGTGAGAGACAACGTGAGGATATCTCTGTTTGCATCATCAGTCAATTTTTGATGATGTAATATTATTTCATTATTTGATTTTTTATTAAGGAATTATTGTCGGGTACATTAAGAATTGGAAATGGAATTTTTAAGTACTAAAATAATTCTAATTTGATTTCATACAATGTCATTTATTAGTTATGTAAGTTAACAAAGTGTGTTTGAAGATGATACGAAGTACAATTTGTAATCTTTTGCATCTATCTTAAACAGACAGAAAATGGACTTGTAGAAGCAGTGGCTGTTCTTATATCACAAATGCCACGCATGCGGGCTGATCTACCATCGGGAAAATTAGGTGTATGTTACCAAAGCAAGCCTGAGTTTATGAAGGTAATTTAGAGACTGGGATTTTTCATCTAGTGTGACCACTCTATTCTGTTCCTTGATTCATTTTTATGTGTCAGGCATGGGAGAAATGGAGATCACAAATTACTAAGTTGGACTGCAGTTCATTCTGGCTTCAATGTGATCATCATCAGACTCGGGAAGGACTGAAAAATATGCTTCAAATCATGCTGGGAAACACTAGCATTCTGTCCAATGTGACGTATCATTGGATGGAGCTTTATATAACTCACTTTCTGTACATCAGGCCTTTCACTGTGGTCAGTGTCAATTTCGTTCTTATACAACACTTAAGTTATTTCAGATCATTTATAAGTTGTATTGGGTGCCTTGAAAAATGAAGGGTAAAAATTATTATGATATGTATCTCAATATTCCTGACACGTGGGCACTGAAAATATTTTGTTATGATACAGGGTTTAGAAAACATGTGCAACTTAGCTCAGAAATGCATGCATTTGAAACCAATTTCCAATCACCATAAGTTGATGAGGCTCGTAATTGGGATTCTAGAAGAAAATATTGAGGTAGGCCATGTGAAAGTTACAATAGCATTGCTTAATTGGTTGGCTTCTCATATGGTCAAAAATCATTTGACTAATCTTAATGATTCAGGTTGTTCTAGCTGAATGCTCTAGATCATTTGACCCCTGGTGAGACACTGTTTCAGCTTTACTTTATTATGTAATCAATATTGGTCTGTCTGTTTCTTCTATGAAAATTAATTATTAAGGAATCATTATGGTCATTGTTGAATGGATGCATTATATACCCTTGTATATGACCAGTAAATTGTTATAGATCAGATGCGGATCAGGCAACGAAACTGGTTCCATATTGAACATAATCTGATGTTTGTCTTTTGAATAGGATGATAACACATGCTGTAGAGCTGCTGACAGCTGGGAGCACTCAAGCAGAAATACTTCTACATGAAGAGCAGTCTAAACTGGGAGGAATCAGCTTAGAAGAGCTTCAAAGACTTGTCTATGCTCAAGTTCTATCTTCTCATGCAATGACGTGGAATGTAAGTTTTCATGGAATGTGTTATTATGTGCATGGGTATCTCTGTCTCCTAGTTGTTTGATTTCCTGGATCAATGAGTATACATAAATCAAAGTTACTGATACACTTAACATCCAATTAGTCCTATCACAGTCCAATCATCATTGCACAAGGTTGGTATTGGGCTGGATATGTGGATCTCAAAGGTGCCAGCTGTATGCAAGTTTTACTTGCCAGTTGTAAAATGTTCTGCATGTTGTGTCTCTATGACTCATTGAATTTTCACTCTTATTCTTCAGTCCCTTGAATTTTCGTTATAAAGCAGTCCAAGCCACAAAGTTGGTATAATTTGTAGATGTGAGACTCTTTTCAGAATTTATGCAATTGAAGATTGTAGACATTCTTTCGGAGTTTTCTTTAATGCACATGACTACTTTATTTGTATGCTTGGCTTGGGTGCTCCATGGACTAATTAATTCTCTCTTTATTCTTTTCTTTTTCAAAAATAGTTGTATAGCTGTTATTCAAGAATTTAGACATGACTTACTCTCCTCCTGCTGCTGATTCCTCTATGGCATGTTGATGGTTTTGATTTTGATTTCTATTAGCTATTCTACATATTTGTCTTGCTAAAATATATAATGCTTTCCTAATTATTTCGGTAATTCAGATTGCCCCTATATATTTGACATCGTGCGTGAAGCAAGGAATGGGCTTGTTGGAGAACTTATTGTACAGGCAGCCTGTGCAAAATCATCAAGTGCTTCTAAAGGTATTTAACCCCTGTTTGACAACTATTATTTGAAAACTATTTTTTCTACATACTCATTTCCAACCATACATTCCACAAGGTAAAATATTTTGCGCGTAAACACAACTTTTTCATACTTTTTAACCACACATTCTCCTAAAAATCATTATTCAAAACATTGTTTTGGCCAAATAATGGCCATCAAATTGGGGCTTAAGCTACTTTATGTTTGATTCTTTTAATCTCCTATTTACTGTGATTGTTTATCAGTTTTTACCTTTCTATTTATAATTGATGGCATCTGCTTTTGTGAAATACTTTCTATTGATCAGATTTCCCTTTTTTCTTTTTTTTTCAAGCAGAGCATAGAGATATGTCGTCTCAATGAGCTTGGCATTGTGAGTTCCAATATGATGAAGGTATGTTAACTAACTTTCAGGCTTTTGTAAAAAAATGTATATCATGTACTAGAAACAGCTTCTCATATATTTTCCAGTACATGTTTCCTCAAATTATATTTGTATTCATTTTTGACTTTTTGTATATAAAAAAGATGTTTAACTTTGTGATGGCATCAATCTAGCAACATGCAATTCATTGTGCCTCTATTTTCTTTGTTTAGAATGTACTTTCTGATTGAGCAGATTTATGGAGTACATAAATGGAAACATGGCCAGAAAGGTTCTGCTGTATTCTGGCTTCAGCAGGCTCAAGATGAAGTTCGGTTGAACCGAATTGCCAAGCAATTATTTGATTTTGTAGGGAAGTCAGTTTCTGATGAAACTTTCAAGGTAATCAATAGTTAAACTTTCAACTGGTATCCTGATCACGGTCCATATGCTTGTGTATTTTTTTTTTCGAAGACAAATTTTCACTATATGAAAATTGTTGCATTCATAGAAAATTTCTCACTCACCCAAATCCCCTAGTATCTTTGGAAAAATATCACCATATGCCTGTGTATTTTTTTTTCGAAGACAAATTTTCACTATATGAAAATTGTTGCATTCATAGAGAATTTCTCACTCACCCAAATCCCCTAGTATCTTTGGAAAAATATCACCTAAGCTTTACCACACCTACAATATTCAACTCTTTCCACACCACAAAGAGATCAAGAAAATTCTAAGACAGAGACTTACAATTTTTCCTCTCTGCTCCCTGATCGCATACAACAAGAAAAGAGAAAACATCATATATTTAAAGTGAATTTATTTTCTCAATTATTAACCTAATTTGTTCCAAGGTTTGCGCTGCCTTGTCATATGCTTGTGGTTATGGCACAAATAACTCATATAAGATTGTTGAAATCCATTAATCCTGTAATGCGTGTTTTACCACTCAACTTGCATTATCTGAAGTGAGAACATAAAACTAACGTTCAATGATATTCTTGGTGGGAAAGCTAGTGTTGGTACCAGGACAGTGGCTTGGTTTGCAATTTTTCATTTAAATATCATATGAATTACCTTGGTTCATCATTGAGACCTATTTCTTCTATTCTCTTGTAGTCTCTGAGCAAAGAAATTGAACGTGGAAGTCAATCTAGAATAATCAACTCCAACTGCTTTACATTTTTCTTTGCATATCTATATTTGTGAGCTTCCTTTTATCCTTTATTTTTCTTCCTGCAGCAATGGGAAGGACTGATTGAATTGCTGGGGACCGAGTCAAGTACAGCTAGCGGTCTTAAGTTTTTGAATATGTACTTAAATCATTCCTTCATTGATGTAACCATACGTCTATAAGTGGTATTTAATTCTCTGCACATCATTCTCAACATTGCTTGGTGCTTTACAGTTACAGGGATTTCAAAAAATCTCTTCTGCAAGTACATGGGGGAACCACCACTGATGCTACTCGGAAAGCTGTGGAATCCCTAGTATCAGTATGTTTTAACACATTCTATAATACCAATTTCAAGATGGAATGCTCTTCTAGAATCTAATGTGTTACTGCACTCTTATAATTTTTGCAGCTCATGAAGAACCCTTCCACCCCTCAGCGGTTTTGGCTGCCTCTATTATACGATTCAGTGAGTTATTCCTATCATTTAATTCTGCAACTATTGATTTTCTTGATCTTGTAGCTCTTACGTTTTATGATTATAATACTAACCCTCCTCTCCTAGTACCATTCGTATAATAGATAAATCTAATTAAGATGTGTGGAATAACTTCGGTTCAGCCTCTTTCAAACAACACAGCAAATTCCTTATCTCTATTGTTTGAACTTCCAAGTTTACATCTTTGCATATTCGAGTTCAACAGATGTTTGCATTTGATAATTCTGCTCATTACTTGGTTATTCCCCCCTTAGTCGAGGAATTTCTAGCGCACACATGATACTTGTGTTGAACTTTCTCTTGTTCCGTGCAGTTGAAATTGTTAAACTGGCAGGAGCGCCCTTTGCTTAACGTTGCCCAAACTCATCTTTTGTTGAATAAACTACAAGAGTTGTCGATTGCAAAATTGAGGCCAGACTTCATTACTGCTGACTTACCACCCGAGGCCTTGAATTCTGTCAGACTGGCTCTTGCGACTAATTTAGGGCGTGCTATCCTCGAGGAATAATGCTCCTTCCTGACCTCATATCCTTCAATGCAGAAGGGTCTCGAGTGGTATTAATTTTAATCTTTCACACCGTTCACTTACTTACAACGGTATTGAGAATTTTCTGCTTCCCCGTAGTGTGTAAAATACCCACGAGTTATGGCAAATTATAGACGGGGAGTGTATTTGTTGTACAGTAAAATCGTCGCTTATTGTATTTGGGTTTCTGGATATGGAATGGGTGCTGTAACTTGCAAACAGAGATTGTACAACAAAGTTGACTCGAAGGGACATTAAACTTATTTTTCTGTTCGCGATGCTTTTCTTAAAAAAATTTGCATGGATATTCCATAGGAGTGCCATCCTCTTCGGGTTTTGTTTCGGTTATGGTTCATGATTAGCTCTTCGATTTTTTGGTACTGTTTGTAATCCAGCGTAGGCTAACGCTCGAGTCTGTATGTAATTTCTATATTTCTACTGTAATTAAAAATGAATACGATGAAAAAGTAGAAGCAAATCAATGTGGATAAAAGGCTCTTAATAAATGCACTCAAAATTACAAGAATTAACGTATATATTAGAACATTTTACAGAAAACTAAAACAAACAATAATAATACTACTATGACTTACCCATCATTCCTTTGCGAGCCTTCCGATGTTCCAAAAATGTAAGAGATGAAATCTACGTACCGAAAGCTTTACAAAATTTACTGTACAAAAATGACACTGCCTAACGTTCGTTGAGCAGGGTAAGCTCAGGCCAAAGCTTGCATCGGTGCTCAATGCACTAATAATAACACCAACCAGATGACGTGAATGTTCTGCCTATCGCTCGTCTGGAAGCGAATCCCTTTCATCATTTGGCATCACATCTCAAGTTTGTTACAGTTTCTTAGGCAGGTTGTCAAGTCTTCTTAAGAAATTTTGAAGCAGCTTCATTGTTCCTATAACACCGAACTCGCAACAGTATGTTTGGTTCAGTCGGATTCCACTGTTCGGATGTTGGAGGTAAGGGAAGTCGAGATTTTGCAGAGGATCTGTACGTTTACAAAGTCAAGCGTCTGAATCGCTTAATGAGGCTCTCTGTATCTGTACGAAAGAGTGGAAGGACATCTCTTGCTGTGGATGAGAACTTGTCAGTTACATCAGCAGGCAACCCGTCGCCATTGGCCCAGAATAGATCCTTGAGGGACTTAAAATCGTCTTCTATAATCTGTGAGTCTAGGCGAGAAAATGCACGCAATGGCCCTCCGGCAAACAAAACGAACAAGAAACCATCGATGGAAGCTCTCATTATGTCAACAATAATACGAGTACGAACTCTCTCATGAATAGTGATGATACCAAAAATAGTATTTGATGATTTCCGAACCGGATTGCTATGATCCAACGCGAATAAGATCTCACCTGAAACAAAGGCGTCGAAGTTTGTTCTCGTCGTCCCTCCGATGCTTAAGTTAGTGAGGAAAATTTGCATAAAGCTATAAAATAGTAAAATAATAAGAATTTTCGTAATCTCAAAAAGGAGCTTGATCACCTATTTATACATGCGAGTAGTTACGTTGTAGAAGGAGTATCGCTTGTGATCTTTATCTCGTAAAGAGTTTGTGTTTCGCTTAAACTGTTTTACCGGTATTTGAGTAAGATTAGGAAAGGTATTTGGACAAAGAGGAGGCCGAAATGAAATATAGGATTAGTGCGAAGGACCTAGCCTGATCTGGAGACACAAAGTTCGTGACATGTGACCCGACCTGGTGACCCCGAACTCACCGGGGAGGTTTTCCGTGCGGGGCAAGGTCGGGCCTCTTAGGTCGGGACTCGTCAAGTGTGTGTTCGGGGATTGCCGTGTATTGCCTCATCAAATAGTATCCGAGATAACCGTAAGATTCTGCTCGAGGTCCTGGAGGAAAGGTTCAATTCTAGAAGAAGGCGGCTCGCCAACATACAGACTATCCCATAAAGCATGAGTAAGATCATGCAATTTTATAGGCAATCGCCTCGCAGAGTTGTTGGATTGCTTCGACACAAGCAGCTGGTGTAAGCTCGAACTTTTTTCCCAACCCGTTTGAAAAGTCTTCTAATTGAGCAGATTCAGAATTCCGTAATAGAGTAATTATTCGTCTCTCGAGAACCTCCAATTCCATCCGTATTCTCTGCAAAGTATTTATACGTACACAAGCCTGTGGTACCCCGAAAGAGGAATGTCCATTCAACATAGCAACCTGAGGATTCCTTCGCTGAGGATATACTGCTTTCTCTTTCTTCTTCCATCGAAATCTTGTCTCTACGGTACACCTTGTTAATGCTGGCATGGTGGGAATATAAGTGTTCCTTGACCCTGTGTGCGGGGAAAATTAGTAGATTCATTGCAACGAATCCTAAGGAATTTTAAAATTAAAATAAAGATCAACTCAGCTCAGCTCGGCTCGACTCAGCAATATTACCACAGCCTAACTTTGCCTTGGTTACAAAAAGGAAAATTCTATTTGTACATAATTTTGTACCTAATTTTTGACCAAATTGACAAGTGACGGCCCCCTATTGGGGGTGCCAAAAATTAGGTACAAGAAGCATAACTCCACATAAAATTGAAGACATTTATCCAAGCCGGTCATCAAATCAGGGAGTAATGCTGGACGTAGTGGTATTGGCAGCCGAAAGTATGCATCCAAGGTTTCATCAACTAGTCGTAAAACCTCGATAGCTGAAGGGGCACATCCTTCTTGATTCGATTGTGGATTCCAAACCTATAAATTGGATTAGAAAGACGATAATGATGACCAATTCCAATAAATAAAAAGCTAGATAAGGAACAAACGAGGATAAACAATTAAACGTGTGATTTCTTAAGTATTGTCATATAAAATCTACCAAGCCTGCTGAACTCAATTATAATTTTGCATCTAGCCTTTTCATAAAAGAAGAGCTGGAACCAAGACGCAAACTACCGCAGCAGAAACAAGAAAATCAACAAAACCAAGTACTTCAGAATCCATTACTAAATTTCTTCTTATCAGTAAACACACAGTTCTGATTACGACCTGCAACTGGAAAGATGACCAAAAGTGTTGGAATATTGTTGTATTGAACAAGATCTTTCAAGTCCCAGATAAAGGAAAAAGAAAAGGAGAACATAGAAATCGTCTTACGGTAATTACAATTTATGAGTCATAACTCTTAACCAAACTAAGCCTATGTTTGGCTCATTGTTTCTAGATGTTTATAAAGACCTTGGCCAAAAAACACTTTTTGTCATACCACTTTTTATCCCACGCATTTCGTAGGATGCACAAGTACTACTCACGTCTCCACCACTCATTTACACCTGTTTATAAACACCTTGGCGGAATATAAAACACCACTAAAAATCTCTACCCAATTTATCTTCTCCAACTTCATTTTCGCCATTTTAACGTTAACCTGACAATTTTCTTTCTTTTAACGATCATCATACATTAACTGCAAATACTCTTAAAAAAAAATCATCACATGTATCTTTCAATAGTTATTTGAGAATTCCAATATGTATTTTGATTCTATTTTGCGCTTATGTTCACAATCCATCCACCGGACGTGACCCCAAATAATTCCATTTGCCATATTAGCTTTTGTTTATTATACATATAAACATGTAAAAATCCATGTATTCAAGTATGACATGAAATAATTCTGCTTTTTGCTTAGTATTACCACCACCAATGAAAATACTTGTGGACATAATTTATATATCCCAAATTTTTATTTAAAATAGGTTTCATTTTTCATTGAAATCCCACAAAATTAAAATCCAACATTATTACTTACACTACATCACCCTCTATACGTGCAATGCACGTGCCTTCACAAGTTTTAAATTAAAAGGACTTTTCTTTAGAAATTCATAGAAGGGTGTAAATTGTAAAATATTGATTTTGATGAAAAGATATATTTTTCTGAGTTACAAAAATAGGACATCTGTCAAATTATCTCAACAAGTAATCTGCATCAAGTATCAAGCTATGTAATGCAAGTACATTGGCGACCATAATTTACATGTGTAACATTCTAGTTTTATTACGGGAAAAGTGAAAATAATTTAGCAACTCCAATTAAATAATCATCTTTCATATTGAAAATTTAACCCCAAGCTGATATTTGAGCTTGTTTATGGAAAAAATTCATAATTAAGGTGTATAATTTACATCAATTCAAAAATCAGGTATATAATTTAAAAATTCAAAAATAAGGTTTATATATAATTAATTAAATATATTTATTAATTAAATATAATAAAATCATAATTATACAATTAATGGTCACAGATTTATAATTAATGTCATAAAATTATTTATTGGTCACATATTATCAAATTAATTAGTCACAGATTATTTCGAAAATTTTTTTACAGGTTACAATTTATTTCGAAATCACAAATTATATGTTACAGTTTATTTATTGGTCACAGTTTTTCAAATTAGTTGGTCACAAATTTTTTTTTAGTCATACATTATCAAATTTTTAGGTCACAATTGAGTACTTGGTCACAGTTAAGTGTTTGGTCACAGATAAATAAATAATTGATCACATACACCCAAACACCCGATCTCAAATCCCAGTACACCAATACTTGGTCACAAATCGATCAAGTAGCTGGTCACACACACTCTTCGTCCCATTCGTCGCTGCTGTAGCCACCTCCATCGCCACAACCACCACCAACAATAACCACCAACGCCCATGCCGCCACCACTTCACAATACCCCACCCAAAAAGCCACCACATACCGCCCAAACCGTCACAACGTCACAACACCACCCAAAACCGCCACCACAACAAAATCGCGAACACACAAAACACCACCCAACCATTGCAATAGCCAGAGTCGTTCCCACATTCACAACCACATTACCACCGCCAACATCGCCACCGTAGCCACTACTAATCTGTGCTTGAACTTGGACAGATTGACTAGTAATAGCCACCATGCAACAATTGCAGTAGCCAGAGTCGTTCCCACTTTCACCACAACGTTACCACCGCCAACATCGCCACCGTAGCCACTACAACCAAATTGGGGCAGCAGCAGCGGCGTAAACAAAAAATGATCACTGGGATGCAAAAATCACTCCACAAACCAGATGTAAAAAGGGGTGTAAACAGCCACCCCACAACCATTACAGTAGCCAGAGCCGTTCCCACATTCACCACCGCCAACATTGCCACCGTAGCCACTGCAACCAGATCGGGTCAGCATCAGTGATGTAAACAAAAAACGGTCACTGGGATGCAAAAATCACTCCACAAACTAGATACAAAAATGGGTGTAAACAGCCACCACACAACCATTGCAGTAGCAAGAGTCGTTCCCACCTTTACCACCACATTACCACTGCCAACATCGCCACTGTAGATACTACAACTAGGTTGGGACAACAACAGCGACGTAAACAAAAAACGGTCACTGGGATGCAAAAATCACTCCACAAACAAGATGAAAAAAGGGGCGTGAACAAAAAACGCAGATCGAGGCAGCACCACTGTCGACCACCATAAAAAACGCAGATTGAGACAATAGATGTGTCGAGATGGAGAAGCAGCTATGCTGATCACTGGGTGGTAGGGTTGGAGAGAAGGGAGAGAGAAATAATTTGGGAAATATTTAATATTTAATTATTATATGATACCCGATTTATGCATAATGGAACTTGGTCCCTGATTTTTGAATTCCAATTTTTAAACACTTGCGGCGGTAATTTCCTCTTTGTTGATTGTTCAACAACTCCACATCACAACTTAACCAATTTCGAAGCCTGGACTTACAATTTACTCAATCTTTTTGCAGCCCAATTAATGATCTTGACCACAAGCCCGGTACAATGTACATATAAATGAGGAAATTACATAAAACCAGCTCTTTAAAGATCAATTTTCAAAAATTAGGTACCAAATTTAATTAATCATAAACCATGTACTATAATTAACCCCACCACCACACCCAAACCCTAGATAAGTTTCCCCTTTCTGCCGTCTCTCAGTCCCTTTCTCATTTCCCTCTCTACCGTCTCTTAGTTTCCCCTTTCTCATTTCCCTCTCCAATTAATCATAGGATAAACCAGGCACAGCGGTCGCGTCGCTACTGTCAGGTGGCACGGTGGTGTTTGACGGTGGAATGAAATCTGATAGTATATCTGCATCCCCAGCCAGCCTTTGCTACTGGATCTGACCTTTTGTTGTTTCTGCCCTCGTCACAGCGCCGTTGTAAGCATCGAAGTCAACACTCACAGTGGTGACGCTGGTCGACGATCGGCAGTGATTTCTGTGAGTGGAAGCCGACTGTATTTTTACACACTTATTTGACACTTTGTCTAATTTATTATTGATAAAATTGAGTTAATTTCTATGCATAATTGTGTATTTTGTACTTTTGTAGGCTAAAACCCTGAATGGAAGTGAAACGACCAAAAAGAGAAGGAAAATGATTAAAAGTGAACAAAGTTGTGAAGCTGGGGACTTAAGTGCAAAAGTCTAAAAGATGAAGGACTTGAAGTGCAATTATGGAAGGGCTGAAATGTAATAAAAGTCAAAGTATGAGGACCAAATTGCACTAAATCAAAGTTGAAGGACTGCATTGCACTGGACCAGAATGCTGAAGGATCTGAGTTGCAAAATCAGATAAAACATGCGACTACATGAGTTTTAATCATGCGACCGCACAAGTTAATCCGAGACCTCAAACCATTATTTTGGTTTGCCTATGCTACCGCATGAGTTTTACCATGCGGCCGCATAGAGTTAAATTTTTGTGGCGGTTTAAATTTCTTCTTGCGATTTGATTGGTCAAAGTTTGTATTATTTTTGGCTTATTTTATTGTTAGATATTTTAGTTGTCTCATGAAAATATCTCATAATATCTATTTATATTATTATTCTATTCTAATTCTATCTTATATATATATATATACTACATTTGTGCATTACATACACACACTTCCGTCTCCATTTCTCTCCCTCTCTCTCTCTCTCTCGAAATCTCTCTCTCCCTTTGCCTTCTAATTTAGTTTTATTTTATTTTGTATTTTGTAGGTTATTTTGGAGAAGAAAGTGGTGGATTAACAATAGATTATACAAAGATAACTTGGAGAAAAGTGTTGAAGAAGTGCAAAAATCCATTCTAACAAGGGTTTTATCTTTATTTTTGTGTTCTTCTATCAAATATCCAATGTTTGTAATATTTTGTAATAGATAATCTCTTGTTTATTTTGTTAGAATGATGAACTAACTTATATTACTTTAACTTATTTTTATTAATATCATGTTTTATGTTGTTAAATACATTTGTTATCAAAATATTAGTGTTTTGATTATCATGTTTAAAATTGCTATATTTATTTGATATCTATAGATATTGTGGTTATGTGGATGTGTAGTTATTGAAAAATAATTGCACATATTAGACCGAAATAATTAATTCTCTGGATTTGTATGGTTCCGACTATACGCGTTTAGGTATATAGAAATATATATCTACCCTAGGTAACCCGTTGAGTATTTTCACAGAAATTTAATGCAATTGGTTAATTTTGTATCGACATAGAAATATGTGGTATGATTTAATTAATTAGGATTAATATCGCTCGAAAGAGGATATTAATTTAAAATTGAAAAATTGGGTCTAACTGATTATTTTGGTAATTTGTTTTAACGCATATTTGACTTGATATTAATGAAATAACGGTTAAATGAAATCATAAATTACAACATCCTTTTCAAATCAAATCTTCCACTTTTTAAAGTTTTATTTAGCCCCCGTTTGAGCCCCTATCATATAATATCATATCTTTTTTTTCTCTCACTCTCCTACTTTCAACCACACAATATTTCATAAAATAATACTACACATATACCGAAAACTTTATCTTCTTTTTCAACCACACATTCTCCAAAAAATACTATTCCATAAACTCTTTTTTTGAAAAAAGAGGAGCTCAAACGGGGGCTTAATCTTTTTAAATTGAAAATCGTGTTTTCGTAGTTTTTCGTTTTTAAATTCAAAATTTTAAATGTGTGTGTCTGTTTCGTTAATTTGAAACAAATATACTTGTAATTGAAAACAACACTCTCTGAGGGATCGACATTCGGACTTAAAATGTCCACTTTACTACTTGATCACTATCCGTGCGCTTGCGACATACGATTTAAATCCGATCAGTGGAATGAAATCTGATAGTATGTCTGCATCCCCAGCCAGCCTTTGCTACTGGATCTGACCTTTTGTTGTTTCTGCCCTTGTCACAGCGCCGTTGTAAGCATCGAAGTCAACACTCACAGTGGCAACGCTGGTCGATGGTCGGCAGTGATTTCTGTGAGTGGAAGCCGACTGTGTTGTGTGATTTCTGTGTGTGGAAGCTGACGTTGATTTGTGTGATTTGTTGGTGATTTTTTGGTCGGTGTTTGTTGGTGGTGCTGTAGGTTTAACAGTGATGTACTGCTAACAGTGTGAGTGATGTTGACCGATTGATAGGGGTGGCTGTGGTAATGGTGGTGCGATGGTGGTGGTGCGGGGACGGGGGTATTGGTAATGCTGATGGTGTTGTTTTGATTGTTGGAGTGGTGGTGGTCATTGTGTTTTGTGTGATGGTGCAAATGGAGGTTTTAACGGTAGTGGTGGTGGTCCACGGTGGAGGCGATTGATGATGGTGATGGCAGGTGTGGTGGCGGTGGTGGTGTTGGGTGGCGATGGTATGTGACCTAATATTTGGTTATATGTGACTAAATACTAAACTATGATCTTAAAATTTAATGATCTGTGACCATAAAATTTATCATATGTGACTAAAAAAATAATCCGTGACCAACAAATTTGAAAACATGTGACCGATCGATAAATTGTGACTTATAAAATTGTTTAATTTGTGATCTCAACATAATTCGTGACCTATAAAATTTTTGATTTGTGACCTCGAAATAATCCGTGACCTATCAATTTTTTGATTTGTGACTTCAAAATAATCCGTGAGGACCGTGACCAACAAATTTGAAAATATGTGATCGATCGATAAACTGTGACTTACAAAATTGTTGATTTGTGACATCGACATAATTTGTGACCTATAAAAATTTTGATTTGTGACCTCGAAATAATTTGTGACCTATAAATTTTTTTATTTGTGATTTCGAAATAATTTGTGACTTATAAATTTTTTGATTTGTGATTTTAAAATAATCTGTGACCTATAATTATGTAACTGTGACCATTAATTGTATAATTTTGACTTTATTATAATTAATTAATAAAATATTTTTAATTTAAAAATAAAAACCTGATTTTTGCATTTGGCCAACTTGAAACATGAAAATTGAAGTGTGCATAGTTAATGCCTTACTTTTGATTTCTTCCCCATATAAATATCACTTACGCGATCTGATTTGGGCTTGGGCTCAAATTCACATACGTAATACCGCCTAATACAACATCTCGAACATGTCGTAATTTTATATGGGGTCTAAGCAATAAGACTAGAGTTTCCCTCATAAATCATACAGATTTCTTTCCTTCTCGTCCTAGGGTGAGCTTCTCTGGGGCATATAACCAAAAAGAAGCGCACTTGGAGAACGAGTCTCACTCTTGGGCCATCCTCGTACACGTCTGGGTTGAATTCAGTATCTAACAACTACTAAACTACTATGACACGAGTGTCCTTGTCAAAAGCCCGTCATCATTTCTACGAAGCAGTTTTCTAAAAAGCATAAAATGTGGAGGCCAAACTTCGACTTAGACGAGTCTGAGCGAGACCTCGGTGTAAAAAAAGTTTTATTATTTTAATGTTATTTTAAATTTCTAAATCAATTTAAAAATATTTAATAATTAAAGAAAAAACGTAAAAAAGTGTTAAAAAGAGTAAAAATGCTTTAAAAAGAAGCGTAAAAAAGTGCGACTAGGTGCAAAAAAAAAAAAAAAAAAGTGACGCCTAGGTGCAAAGGCGCCCACTTCACTCCCAGATGTCACTTTTTAGGACATTGATACAAAGAGATGAAGCCATGCAAGCCAGCTAGTCAGTCTGAAATGTCAAACTCAGACAAGGGCTTGTTCCACTTTAACCTCAAAGAGTCAAATGTTATTACATGTGGTACCACTTTCTAGTTGAATTTCATTTATACATATCCCCAAAAACAAAATGCACTAAATGAATGAAAAAGACCGTCATTATATGATTTGCATGCACGACGATGATATTAACTCTGGCTATGCCAATTATACGAGCGTGAAATGTATCAAGTCACGCGACCAACATCTATAGCTAGCCCATAGGTCTAGTGGTCCATGCAGGCCTAATATGCAAATTAGAGAAAATCACATTTTATTCATGAAATGACTTGAATTGGTATTTGTTACGGGTCCAAAAGGACCCGACACGTGTCAAGCAGAAGAAGCCCCACGCATGGGCGAACTGATTTGGTGTGGGAGACCGAACTGAAGCGTCTCGACAGTCAGAACTGAACTCATCCGCACCTCTTACGGATACAAAGGCCCGTACTCCGCAAACGACGCTTCTCCGAACTGCCCCACCTCCCTCTAGTCGAAGTCCTTTTATGCAAGTCTTCAACATTGAATATTTGATTGACTGATGGGACGTGTGGCAGAGCTCAAACGGTCAAATCAGCCGTAAGCCGCATAAGTCAGAATAATAAAGATCCGCCAACCTATTGATGGACAGATTGACGTCTAGGATGGAACAAGGTGGAAGGATCCGAGGCCACGTGTCTCCTCATCCAACGGTTCTCCTCCTTCCACCATTAGTATAAATACCTTCCCCTTGTCCCAGAAGAAGGATGGGCTTTTTTACCAACCTAAATAGCATAAGTTACTCTCCTTTTCATAGACATTTAGCTTATTCCATAATCCCTTTACGTCTCCGGTGATGATATACCCACCGGCGACCTAAAACCTTTATACTGAAAACTGACTTGACCGTCGGAGTGCTCGCGGCCGCCACCACCCTCTCCGGGAAAAAGGGCCACGAGTGATTAACGGTTTGCTATTGAACGCAGGAAGGAGTGACTTGAAGAATTATCTGTAGACGGCTCGGAGGTCCATTTTTCGAGGTCAACAGATTGGCGCCGTCTGTGGGAAACTTGCTTAAACCACGAGTTTTCCGCCAAAAAGCTTGCTTGGATACCCGGTTGATTCACCCTTGGAAAAGGAGCTAAGCTCTTGAAAAAGAGCCAAATAGTCGTGCATCATCCCCGTCAACTCAAACCATGAGCTCTGGAGACGATGTGGATGTCACCAGGGCTAGGAATATATCTGAAGAAGAGGTTATTCGAGCCAATGTCACGCACCAAAGGCCCCATCATCGACATCGCAGAGGTGCGAGAACCGCTGCAATGCTAACTGCCGAAGTGGCCCGCATGGCCGCAGACATGAGGAACATAGCGGCTCAAAACGCCGCCATGCAAGAACTCCTCATGCAGGTGCACAGCCAAGGTGGTTTCCAACAAAACCAGCAACAAACTTACGGGCGAACCGAAGCAGAATCGGGGAGGAGGACCCATTTAAGCCCTCAAGAGGCCCCTCTCGAAAGAGAAGTGGAAATGGAGGCCTCCAGCTATACTGTCGCTCCGGCTAATGATGGAGCCGCTGGAGAGAATGACTTCGCCCCGGAATACGAGGCACAACCCCAAAGGTCCGCAAGTGTTTTCGACCGAATTGGGCGAACCACCAGGAACAGAAATCAGTCCCCCTGCCAAACAGTTCGTCCACAACAGCAGCAGAATCAAGGGGAACCAGCCCCACCACCTAAAAATAGGCGGGAGAGGCGGAACCTAGTGGACTGGGGGAGCCGGGGCAAGAATGCTCAACAAGAACCTTGTCCCGCAGTTAACATGGGAGAAACGGACGAACCGTGCCGTTCCTACGAGCTGGATGATGATGATGATGATCAATCTCCCTTCTCCGAGGAGCTCCGCTGTTTTCCCATGCCCCAAAATTTCGTCCCACCAAAAATCCCAAAGTATGAAGGGAAAGGAGACCCGGAGAAGCACCTCAACAAATACAAGACGCAGATGAGCCTCAGAGGCGCCTCTCCTGCACTAAAATGCAGGGCATTCCACTTGACACTCAGCGGCTCAGCCGAAGTGTGGTATAACAGGTTGACGCCATCTAGCATAAGAAGCTGGCCAGACCTGAAAAGGACTTTTCTGAACCAGTACCTCTCAAAGAGAGATGGAGAGGCGCCAATCCAGCGCTTGCAGGATATGAGGCAGGCACCTGGGGAGACGTTGAAAAACTATCTTGCCCGCTTCACTGACGAAATCACCTACTGCGAACAGGTCACAGACAAAGAGGCCCTATCAGCTCTGAAGGGGGGACTGAATATGAACACTTTATTCTGGAGGGACGTCCGAAGCAAAAATCCATCAACTTATGATGAACTGGTGGAAATGATGAAGGTTGAAATAGTGAATGAGGAGATGATTGACCACAGGAACAGGGCGGCACAAGGGTTTCCTCCACCCCAGAGGCAGATCGGAAAAGGCCCAACATCACACATGGTAAATCAATGGACACAAGCTGGGCACACCGTGGCCCCCACATCAGGGCAGGCGCTCGCCTCAGCCACATTGAATGCCGTGCCAACCTTGGCCTATGAGAATGTTGAACCCAACACCAGCAACCCAGTTAGGAACACTGGAAGACCCTCAACCTCCAGAAACAGGGGAAGAGGCGGTGGGCCTAGGAATAGGTCCCAAGAGGAAGGAGCGCCTTATTGCACTTTCCACCGCTTTTATGGCCATGACACAAGGGATTGCAGGGATGCCAACAGGCCAAGAAGCAACCCCAGAAATACAAGGGAGAACCGTCGTCAAGACGACGAGCCGAGGCAAAGGTCCCCCAGAAGAAGAGAAGGAAGGCCACCATCGCCTCGGAATGCAAGGAACAATCAAAGGGAGAGGCCCAGGAATGGGCAGCACCCCGGGAGAGGCCCTGCCGCCGCGGAGGAACATCCAATCCGCGAAATTGATACCATCATAGGAGGACCTCACCTGGGAGGCGAGACAAGGAATGCCCAAAGAAATTACTCCAGGGAGGCGAAGGATCCACCAATGGCCAGTTATGTGGTAAGCCAATCCCAAGGGGGGAGAGCTGCAGAACCAATATCGTTCACCCCGGAGGACGCAGTTGGCGTGCACTATCCCCACTGTGATGCCCTGGTAGTAAGGGCAGTAGTGGCACGAAACGGACTGAAGCGAATGCTGGTGGATAACGGGAGCTCTATAAACATATTGTTCGGGTCAACATTTGAAAAAATGAAAGTAGATCACGAGCTGACCCCCATGACTTCTCCATTGTATGGATTCACGGGAGATAGCATTATTCCAAGGGGCAAAATCACACTGGCAGTAGAAATGGGAACAGCCCCCCAAGTGGCACATCACTTCATGGAATTCTTGGTCGTGGACCGCCGATCTGCTTACCACGGGGTACTTGGGCGGCCCGCATTGAAAGAACTGTTTGCCGTCACCTCGATCCATCATTTATGCATGAAATTCCCCACTGAACGGGGAATCGCTACAGTCAGAGGTGACCAAAGGGGCTCCAGAGAATGTTACCTCAGTTCTCTAAGGAAGGCCGAACCAAGGGTCAACATGCTTCACTGCGACGCTGAAATGGCAGAGGCCCCTGCAGAAGGGCTGCCCCCCATTGAAGACGTCGAAATGACGGAGGCTGAATCCGAAACGTCTTTGGAGGAGCTGGACCCAAGGATTATTGAATCAGAATCGCTCAATGCTCCAATGGAAGAACTGGAGCGTTTCCCGGTAGATCCCCAGGATGCCACGAAGGTACTTCAGGTCGGAAAAGACCTAGAACACGGGATGAAGGAAGAACTGAAAAACTTCCTACGAAGAAATGTGGATGTCTTTGCTTGGAAGCACGAAGAGACATGATAGGGATAGACCCAAGTGTAAGCTGCCACCATCTGAATATCGACCCGAACTGCACCCCTCACAGGCAGAAGAGGAGGTCTTTTGAACAATGAGAGATATGAAGCACTCAAGGAGGAAGTGGAGAGGTTAGTAAACAACGGATTCGTCAGAGAGGCCATATATCCGAAATGGATTTCCAATCCCGTGCTTGTCAAGAAACACAACGGCAAGTGGAGGGTCTGCATTGACTTCTCCAACCTTAATCAGGCCTGCCCAAAAGACAGTTTTCCTCTCCCGCGAATAGACCAATTGGTGGATGCAACTGCAGGCCACGAGCTGTTGAGCTTCATGGACGCCTACTCAGGCTACAATCAAATCCCCATGCACCCCGGTGACGAAGAGCACACATCTTTCGTCACTGATCGGGGGTTATATTGCTACAAGGTAATGCCCTTTGGACTGAAGAATGCAGGGGCGACTTATCAGAGGCTAGTCAACAAGATGTTCGCCAATCAGCTCGGGAACACCATGGAAGTCTATGTCGATGACATGCTCGTAAAAAGCCTCTGGGTACGAGATCATATCAGACATTTGGACGAAGCGTTCCAGATACTTAAGAGTTTCCAAATGAAGTTGAACCCCCTGAAGTGTGCTTTCGGAGTGGCCTCCGGGAAATTTCTGGGTTACATTGTAAATCAGCGAGGGATAGAGGCCAACCCAGAGAAAATTCGAGCTTTGATAGAAATGAGATCACCACAGAAGCCCAAGGAAGTGCAACGGCTGACTGGCAGAGTTGCCGCACTCAATCGCTTCATTTCAAAGGCCACTGAAAAGTGTCTACCCTTTTTTAAGGTCCTCAAGGGTGGGAAGAAGTTCCAGTGGACACCAGAGTGTGAAGAAGCTTTCCAAGAGTTGAAAAAACTACTTGGGACGAACTCCCCTCCTCAGCAAACCCAAAGAGGGAGAACCCCTGTTGCTATACTTGGCAGTGGCGGAAGAGTCTATCAGCTCGGTGTTGGTCAGAGAGGAAGAAGCACACCAGTTGCCTATTTACTATGTGAGTAAGTCGCTGCTCCCCGCCGAAGCTCGATATCCGGACATGGAGAAGTTGGCCCTGGCCTTAATCACTGCATCCAGGAAGCTGAGGCCATACTTTCAGGCCCACAGCATTCGTGTCCTGACAAATTTTCCGCTAAGGCAAGTTCTTCAGAAGCCAGACGCTTCGGGGAGGTTATTGAAATGGGCAGTAGAACTCACCGAGTTCGATTTGACGTATATGCCCAGGACGGCAATAAAGGGTCAGGCCCTAGCTGATTTTGTTGCAGAATTCGCAAAGGCGCCAGAGGTCGAATTGAATATGGAGCCAGCAGAGGCACCCACCTGGAGCCTTTTCGTGGACGGTTCTTCAGGGGAAAGTGGCTCCGGAGCTGGAGTGATTTTGGTGAGCCCAGAGGGGCACAAGATGAACTATGCATTGAGACTTGGCTTCAAAGCCACCAACAATGTGGCTGAATATGAAGCCCTCCTAGCCGGGCTGAGATTGGCAAAGGAACTGCAGGTCAGGAGGCTAATTATCAACAGCGATTCACAGCTTGTAGTGAATCAAGTGAATGGAATTTTTGTGGCCAGGGACAAGAACATGGCAGAGTACTTAAAATTGGTCATGGATCTTCTTCCCATTTTTGAGAAGTTCGAACTGATGCAAGTGCCACGGCAGGAGAACTCCCAGGCAGATGCTCTATCCAAGCTCGCAAGCAGCAAAGATTCAGAGCTCCTCAAGATAGTGCCAGTTGAACACTTGGTCGAACCCTCTACAAAGAAAGGTGAAAAGCTGATGTGGATTGAAGGAACTCCACCTTGGATGCAACCAATTCTGGCTTACTTGAAGGAACAGATCCTCCCAGAAAATGAAGCAGAGGCACGCCGACTCAGAAAGAGAGCCGTTCGCTTCGTCTTACAAGATGATGTTTTGTATAGGCGAGGATTCTCATCCCCCCTCCTCAGGTGCACTGGAGGGGAAGAAGCGAATTACATTTTGAGAGAGGTCCACGAAGGTGTTTGTGGAAATCACTCCGGCGGTCCGGCTCTGGCTCACAAAATACTTAGGCAGGGTTATTATTGGCCTACCCTGAAAAGGGATGCAATTGAGTTTGTGCGCAGATGCGATAAATGCCAACGGTTCGCCAACGTGCAGAGGCGACCCTCTCAGAAACTAACTGTTGTAACGAGCCCCTGGCCGTTCGCCAAATGGGGAGTGGATTTCATTGGCCCCTTGCCTAAGGGAAGAGGGAACGCTCGCTTCGCCATAGTTGCAATTGACTACTTTACTAAGTGGGTTGAAGCTGAGCCACTGTCCAAAATCACCGAAGCAAACACGTCTAAATTCTTATGGAAGAACATCATCATTTGCCGCTTCGGAATACCGCACTCTCTGGTTTCAGACAATGGCAAACAGTTCGACAACAAGAAGATAAGGGACTTGTGTGATGAGCTCGGGATCAGGAAACACTTCTCCTCACCCCATCATCCACAAGCAAACGGCCAGGTCGAAGCTGTCAACAAAACCATTAAGCTCACATTGAAAAGAAAGCTGGAAGCTTCCAAAGGGGTCTGGGTAGACGAACTCCCACAAGTGCTCTGGGCTATAAGGACTACTTGCAAAACAGCAACCGGGGAAACTCCATTCTCCATGGCGTACGGAGCTGAGGCCATGAGCCCAGTAGAGGTTGGTGTCCCTTCTCCTCGTCGCATTCATTTCAATGAGATAACAAATGACGACCTGAGGAACCTTGATCTGGACCTCCTTGAAGAAAGGAGAGATGACTCCCAAATCAAGCTTGCCTCTTACCAGCGAAAAATGATGCGATACTACAATGCAAAGGTAAAGAAGAGAGTCCTACGCATCGACGACCTGGTACTTCGCAAGGTTTTCCCTTCATCCCAAGATCCAGGGACCGGCACTCTTGGTCCTACCTGGGAAGGTCCGTATCGAATTTATGAAGAAGTGCGACCTGGTACTTACAGAATCGAGGATCTTGAGGGAAAAATCATGCCCCACCCCTGGAACATTGAGCATCTAAGGAAATACTTCCAGTAAAATCCTTATAACCACTATCAATAAAGAGCTGTTTTCAATTACTTCTCTCAATGTCATCACACAAGCGTCCTCACGCATCAGAAATCCTAGCTGAGGTGCAAATCCACCAGGAACCACCTCAAAGGATAAAGCCTAGTCAGATGTGGTGCGGGTGCCACCTTTGACGAAGCCCCAAGCATTCTCGCGCAAAAGAAATCCTAGCTGAGGTGCAAATCCACCAGGAATCACCTCCAAGGATAAAGCCTAGTCAGAGGTGGTGCGGGTGCCATCTTTGACGAAGCCCCAAGCATTCTCGCGCATCGGACATCCTAGCTGAGGTGCAAATCCACCAGGGATCACCTCTGGGATTAGCCTAGTCAGATGTGGTGCGGGTGCCACCTTTGACGAAGCCCTAAGCTTGCACACGTCATTTTCTTAAATGGTTTAAGTCCTCGCCGAACTGATCACGTATGCAATTAGCTTGTCATTTTCTTAAATGATTTAAGTCCTCGCCGAACTGATCACGTATGCAATTAGCTTGTCATTTTCTTAAATGATTTAAGTCCTCGCCGAACTGATCACGTATGCAATTAACTTGTCATTTTCTTAAATGATTTAAGTCCTCGCCGAACTGATCACGTATGCAATTAACTTGTCATTTTCTTAAATGATTTAAGTCCTCGCCGAACTGATCACGTATGCAATTAGCTTGTCATTTTCTTAAATGATTTAAGTCCTCGCCGAACTGATCACGTATGCAATTAACTTGTCATTTTCTTAAATGATTTAAGTCCTCGCCGAACTGATCACGTATGCAATTAACTTGTCATTTTCTTAAATGATTTAAGTCCTCGCCGAACTGATCACGTATGCAATTAACTTGTCATTTTCTTAAATGATTTAAGTCCTCGCCGAACTGATCACGTATGCAATTAACTTGTCATTTTCTTAAATGATTTAAGTCCTCGCCGAACTGATCACGTATGCAATTAACTTGTCATTTTCTTAAATGATTCAAGTCATCGCCGAACTAATCACACGAAAGTCAACTTATTTCTTAAAAGATTAAGACTACTGAACAGAAGTAGACTAACAGGAGTGACAAATCAAGAGCCAACATGGAAGAATAAAAATTTTCATGTAGTACAAATTTGGCCGAAGCCATTTACAATATGGGCCGAAGCCATTACAAAATCAGATCAGCCCCTACTCCTTGGGCACTTCTACCTCCTCTTCCAAGTCAGGTCGCCCCCCAGTTGGCCCACCAAACTCTTCCTCAAGGAACCCAATGTCCATCTCTGGGCACTTCTCCCGTAGGCGGGACATCATCTCTCTGGCACTCCACGAAGCCCAGTAATTGGCGAAGTCATCATACTCAGATGTTTCAGTGAAATTATCTTTGTACTTCTGAACCGCCCTCTCCTCTGCTAGGCACGCTTCGGCCTTCAACGAGGCTATCTCTTCAGCCTGGGCCTCCGACAACATTTTTAGCTCAGCCTTCTCCTTGTTTGCCGCCTCCAAGGCTTCGGAGGCGAGGCGCTGATGCTCGTTGGACTGGTCGATTCTCTTCGTGAGGGTAGCCACCTGCGAGACGACCTCATGCAGCTCGTTCCGGAAGCGAGTTACTTCCATTGTAGAAGAATCCAGCTTCGTCGTGGCATCGACCCACCTCGCCTCGAAGTCATCAGCCCTCTTCTTCGCCTTATCCACCTCCTCTTCCCAAGCAGCAGAAGCCTCCACCCTTTTCTCCAAATCCTCTATTTTCCTCCGAAGGCCTCGAACCAAGTCATCTGCGGCCGAACTGAGGGTCAAAGCTCTGGCCAAACATGCACTGTTGGCAGCCAAGAGATCCTCCACCTCGCAGGAAGCAGTATGATCCTGCCACGCCTCAGTCCAGTACTTGTTGTGGACCCTTGCAGCAGAGGCGGTCTCAGGAGGGAGCATCTCCAACACAGCCTCCGACAATTCCTCATCTTTACTCCCAATGAAGTCAGGAGTTTTTCGCTGGGCCGCAGAGGTGGCTGATTTCTTCAGCCTCTTCCTCGAAGGACCCCCAGCTGGAATAGAGGAGATGGGCACTGCAGCTTGGGCTTCACCCGGGATAGCAAGGGTCACCTCGGCGGAAACGGTGGGAGAGATTACAGGGGGGTTCGCAGATGTGGCAGGAGCAGAAGTGGAAGTGGCTGCCAGACCTTTCCTCTTAGTCCTTATTAAAGGAACAACCTCTGTGGTCTCCTCCTCGGCAACCTTCTTGGTTTTGCTCAAGGAATACAGCCTCTCCGACTGCTTCTTGTAATCAGCAGCGCCGAGGCGAAGAATCCTGGCCTCGGTAAGGCTACGCCTTATGGTGGAGAAGTCAGGCCTGAGAGGCTTCTTCTTCACAAAAAATCCTCTGCAAAATGGAAAAAGCTTAAGTAAAACGGATGATACCAGAAGAGAATAAACGACGAAGTGAGACGGAACTTACGCTGGGTAGACATCAGGCCGTGGCGGATGAGGTCGACGTTCAGACAGATCAGCTTGTTGAAGCTCCTCTCTCTGGGGTCGAGGTGATAGATATCACTAATAATGCCCCACTCCTCCTCGGAAATCTCGCACTTCGGCTTGGAACCTACAAACAACAAAAATATTAAACACATGAGGGAGTAGATCCAAGTCAAATCACTTCGGAAACCAAAACTTACTGGGAGTGGAGTAAGTGGTGGGAACCGTCAGAGGCGCCAGGGGGTCGTCCTCCATTGTATCCCACCTCCCGGCTGCCCAGAACCACGAATCTTTCCAGTTCTTTACGGAAGAGGGAAGGTCGGTCACAAAGGGGGAATGGGATCCCCAAGGAGCCAGGTAGTACCACCCCTTGTTTCCCTCCCCAGCTACGCACTTCGGCATATAAATGGAGTGGAATACACTGAAAGGCATGTCAACCCCAATGCTGACCTGCCTCCACAGCATCCACGACCCCACTAGTTGGGACCAGGAATTCGGATTTAGCTGGGTCGGGGCCAACCCGTACGATCGAAGGACTAATCTAAAGAAGGGGTGGAAAGGGAGTCTCAGACCAGCCCGGAGTAGGCTTTCACTCACTGCCACACACCCCGGCCTTGGATAGCAAGCCCTCTCATCCGGCCTTGGTAAAAGCAGCTGGATGGAATCAGGGATCCTACAAACGGTCCTACACTTCTCTATTATGGCCGGAGTGGCCTTTGAAGGGTAGTTAGAAGCCCCCCACTTAACTGAAGTGTCTACTGGGGAGTCTGGACGTCTCCAAACGTTCTCCCCGGCCCTAATGGCCCTACTCACTTCCTCCGAACTGACCAGGATGGGCTCTCTCAACACAGCACTCTCCTCGACTCGCCCCTCCACACTTGCAGAAATTCTAGAATCCCCCTCAGAAGCCATTTTTTCCCAGAAAGGTCTAAAAATTTGAAGGAAGAAGGTGCAAAAGCAGGAAAATCGATTTACCTAGACTTGGGGAAGATTCGCCGGTCACTGAAATCGCCAATGAACTTGCCGGAGTTGCTTGTTCGCCGGAGAGGAAATTTGACACAGTTTGGGAGCGTTTTCAGATTTTTTCACAAAGTAAAACCTTCAAATGGCGGAGGAAGGGGTTTTTATAGAAGCCCAAAGACCACCCCAGCCGTTAGATCTGCCCAAGGCAAATCTTGGCCGTTCGAACCTAAAGCTGATCAAAACCGTTCAAACCAAAAGGTATTTGAATCAAGGACCCTGATGAAGCCGTGGAACTCACGCAAAGGCCAAACGCGTCATCTTGAACACTGGGGAGCCGTTGCCATAATTACTTCCTAGGGTAAAGGAGAAAACGTGCCCTGCCCTGGAAGAAAACGACGCCCCCGCTCATTATTGCCTTGGAAAAAACGCGAGAAACTTCTCACACAATCCAAGGCAGCCATTTCAGCACCTCCACCTCGTCCAACTCAGATTGCATAGCTGCAACAGTTCTCCTAAGAGCTGCCAACTTCAATCACCTCGCCCAACTCAGATTGCATAGCTGCAACAGTTCTCCCAAGAGCTGCCAACTGCAATCACCTCGCCCAACTCAGATTGCATAGCTGCAACAGTTCTCCTAAGAGCTGCCAACTGCAATCACCTCGTCCAACTCAGATTGCATAGCTGCAACAGTTCTCCTAAGAGCTGCCAACTGCAATCACTTCGCCCAACTCGGATTGCATAGTTGCAACAGTTCTCCTAAGAACTGCCAACCACAATCACTTCGTCCAACCCGGATTCCAAGGTTTCAGCAGTCCTAAGGGTTCCCCCTACAATTGCTCCAGAAAGTTTATCATCGAAGTCGCCAGCTCTCGGAACTCCCCACGTCATAAGCTTCCAGATAACGCACGATACTGCTTGAGGAATTGTAGTTGCGAGGGTAGACAGCCCCGCCGTACGACGTCACGATACTCGCCTCACACGGCCAAAGAATCACACATCCTTCAGACACCCCTGTAAGCATATCAACTCCAAAGTCCACGCATTATATAAATAATCCATACATGGACTTGAGGGACTATTGTTACGGGTCCAAAAGGACCCGACACGTGTCAAGCAGAAGAAGCCCCACGCATGGGCGAACTGATTTGGTGTGGGAGACCGAACTGAAGCGTCTCGACAGTCAGAACTGAACTCATCCGCACCTCTTACGGATACAAAGGCCCGTACTCCGCAAACGACGCTTCTCCGAACTGCCCCACCTCCCTCTAGTCGAAGTCCTTTTATGCAAGTCTTCAACATTGAATATTTGATTGACTGATGGGACGTGTGGCAGAGCTCAAACGGTCAAATCAGCCGTAAGCCGCATAAGTCAGAATAATAAAGATCCGCCAACCTATTGATGGACAGATTGACGTCTAGGATGGAACAAGGTGGAAGGATCCGAGGCCACGTGTCTCCTCATCCAACGGTTCTCCTCCTTCCACCATTAGTATAAATACCTTCCCCTTGTCCCAGAAGAAGGATGGGCTTTTTTACCAACCTAAATAGCATAAGTTACTCTCCTTTTCATAGACATTTAGCTTATTCCATAATCCCTTTACGTCTCCGGTGATGATATACCCACCGGCGACCTAAAACCTTTATACTGAAAACTGACTTGACCGTCGGAGTGCTCGCGGCCGCCACCACCCTCTCCGGGAAAAAGGGCCACGAGTGATTAACGGTTTGCTATTGAACGCAGGAAGGAGTGACTTGAAGAATTATCTGTAGACGGCTCGGAGGTCCATTTTTCGAGGTCAACAGTATTAGCCTGGATAGAGCATACAAGATAACAACAGCCATTTGGAAACCCAAAAAAAAAAAAAAAAATTCGATTAGGGTGAAATGTGAGATAGTTCATTTTTTACGTAATGGTGTTAAGGGGTTCAATCCCAACTAACATAAAAAGATTTGAAATATTCTTCTTAACAATGTTAAAGGAACTCAAAAACTTACTAAATTGAAACGATGAGTTTGGTTCATCTAAAGTTCAAACAAGCATTCGGAGTTCAAGACTGACATGCTAGAATCGGTTACCATCTTTTGATGTATGTGAAGGGATCTTACATAAATATGAAAATCTTTATTAATATACAAGGGCTTACGCTTCCCTTCTTAATAAGGTCCGATGATATAAGTCTTTTCAAATCGGTACAAACTACAGCGAGTTTCAAATTCGTGTAAGCGATGAACATTATGGTATATCAACTAGCCTAAAATTTTGTGGCATGTTGATGTCAATTTTAATAAGAACTAGGGTATTGTTTCATTGTCAGTATTGCATGGGTTAATTTCTTGGTGTCTCACTTTTAGATGCGACATGGGCCTTATTATATTTGACTCCACAAGTTATTTCTTCACTAATCCGACATTAGAGTCATAGCCCTAATGCATCAGCTGTTTACTTGCTGACAATGGATACCTACCCCCCTCAACTGCAAAACAATATATCCCAAGATATTAGGTGAAAAGAGGGGTACACTTCTTGATGCCGGCGAATATAGCATTTCGTCCATTTTTGTTTACTAGCTTTAAATTGAATAATTGTACGAACATAAATTGTACATATCAATTAATTCTAGATTCCCCATTCAAACCAAGTGTAATATAGAATATATCACGTGTCTATTTTTCTTAATCTCGATCAAACTAAAATGAGCTTGGAGATGACATAGTTTGGCACAGCCAGACTTATCGCCGCGACAGCCCAAACGTGTTGGAACGACGTCGCATTAGTGTTTTTGCTTTGCAGTCTAACATTAATGTCTCCCCGTCTCGTTCATCCTCCGATGAGAAAAGATCTTGTCACATAATATACACATTGATACCTAAATTATGGCTTTTTAAATGGCAAATTAGTCCATGACCTTTAAAAATGAGCAGGTTAATCCTCAAGCTTTTCTTATAATTGTACAATAAATCTCAATCACAAAAATAGTCATATGTTGAGTCATCTCAGACCATCATCGAAACAACTACTTTCATTTCTGACAATAAATATCATCCAGTTCGAAAACCAAAATCTAGCTTTATAAAAATAAATACACGAGAGTTACACAACAATTTAAATCTAGATATCTGTAGAATTCTGTTGTTGGAGATTATCTCTCAACTAGACAAAAAGTACTTATTTTGCAATGTTTTATTGTTGGAGATATATATCAACTAGAATGAAAGGTTGAGAATCAACATGTTCCAATTACAACCAATTTAGTGGGCAACCAATTGCAGAAAATGGTCTATAATGGTATTAATTAAGGGAAAATGACACGATCAAGTTTGTTGCCTAAAGCGAAAAATGATATAATAGCATGGTTGTATGAACTTTTGGACTTTCAAATTGTAAATTGATTTTTATCAAATATGATTTTTTAAGAGTAAGAAGAATTTATCAAATTTTGTATCGTGTGATATATGTACTTAAACTTTTAGATGTACATTTCACAGTCTTTTCTTTATAGTTGGCGTGACTCGTACTTGTTCTAATTTGGTAACCTTTGTCTTTTATTGAATATTTGACTAAGTCACGTAATGATGACAAAATACATTATTGAATGGTACGAAAAGTAAAATTTTAATTTTTTACTCTATAATTACTTCGAAGATATATATTTGAAGAGACAAGTTACTCATACAAAATTAAAAATGAAAGACGTGATCAAATTACCACATGTTAAAGAGGGTTTTTCTGCTACAAGTTACAGTCCTTCATAATTGGGGGGGTCCACGCCAATAAAAAAGCGCCCCCCTATTGTGAGGGGACCGTAAGTGTACAAATGTACGTGAAGCCTCTCTTATTTAAAAAAATAAAATTAGAAATGACATTAAATCGATTCTAAACTGAATCATAAAGTGACGCACCGAGTACTTGTTTATTATATTGTACATGTTGATGTAGGTTTTCTGTTCTTATTTGCTTGCCCATCACGAATTTTTGGGCAAACATGTCCAATGATGAAGGGTGACAAAGTTTTTTATTTTACTTTTTGCTTATTTTAGAAGAACTTTTCGAAGAAGTTACATTAAATTTAGACAAAACACTTCCTGAAAATTATTAAAATAAACCAACTTCTAGTAACTTAGCTCGTTTATTCTCATTTCCAACAAATATAACACCTTGCATTTTGTTTATACATAATTAAACCTTTATTAACTATTAGAAAATAGCGACGATTTTGTCTTACGTCGATTTCCCCATTTATCGAACATGTTTAAAGGAGGAAATTGAATGCATGTTTACTTTCCCGTGTGATAAATATTCACTATGCGCATTTAACCCGGCTCCACGTCTTGAACTTCCCTCTTATTGTTTTTTTTATTATTATTTATGTGGATTCTATAGAGATAAAATTGTTGCAAAAATGTAATTATTTAAGGGTAGCATAGCTATGTACAAAGTCAATGGTTGTACATGTCACATTACTCTAAAAGTCATCCAATATTACTTTAATTGAAGAATCTTGATAATAGTGAAGTGTAATAATAAAAATGTTTTTTTTTTGTCCTTTTAACTTTTCGAATAAATAATTGAGTTATAAAAGCTTGGCTACTTGTAACCTTGCCGACCTCTATTCTTTCCAATCATATGTATAGAGGGTACGTAGGGTGGGGTTGGGGATTTACAGCTTGTACTCTGTAATTAAAAATGATAATACAAATTTGGCTAAATTTCTTTTCTTCTTCTCTCTCCATAGGTGCATTTGTGGGATACCTATAACCCTGCGGGTAAGGGAGAGTGAAAGAAGGTAGTAATACGAAGGAACATAAACAAGTTAAAATCTTGTTCATATAAATGAATTGTTGTCCAATTTTATGTAATGAAACCATCAGGTCATTATAAGTTTTATTGCTTAATTCAAATAAGTAAAGTACATTTTAAAAAAGACGACAAATACTGATTTCTTCAAAACAATATCCACGAGGGGACCTTAACTAGTCCGAAGGACATAGATGTAAGGCAAATTTATGAAAAATGCTTTAAACATATTAAGATGCAAGAATATGATGGTGTGTTATAGAATACAAATTAGACATTTTATAAGTCAATTTGTCGATGATGGCTAATGAAACAATATTTTATTTTCTTACGATAAGATAAATATCATCTAAATCCATTATTTTCCCTATAAGTAAATAAGGTGCTTGTTTGACAATAGAGGCCACAACTTGCCACCATTACCAACTCATTAGTATTAATGCTTTGATCCGTCCCTTTCCTTTTATTGTTTGTTGTACCAAATCTTGGGTCCTTACAACATGTCATAATTTTGCATTTATGAATCTTGTCCTATATATGAGAATTGTATCATCCACAATTTGATCCCATAACATTATTTATATAAAATTGTGTAGGGAAATTATCAACCTTAGGGTTTTGTAGTGGATCATGTCAACCAACCACCATATCAGAATATGTTCTGGATTGAGTTGTGAATTTTGGAACATGTAAAATATTATAAAAAACTATGGAATAAAATGTTGTCCAAAATTCGCCTCAAACTAGTCTTTATAGATAAGCATATATTTATCGGGTAATTTGAATCTTTGACCAAGAAAATAACTGCATCTTGCCTTCTAAGAGTGATGAACTTTGTTAGAACCATGGTGAGGAAAATCTCCTCTTCCTCACCGTAAGCACTTCCCACACCCAACACCCTACATCACGTGAAGTACGATTGTCATCCAGCTGATACATATGTAATTTTATAACACTAGTAATTGTTAACATCTACAAGGATTCAATTATGAAGTTAAGTTCTACGTAAAAATTATTAAACTTTTTATGATTTAAAATGTCAATTAGATGAATGTAATAGAGGTGAAGACATTAAGACGAAAGTGCGACTATATTAGATTGAATAACATAAAAAATGAGAGTGAACGACAAATGAATGCGATGCCAACTAAAGATATGCCACATGTACACAACACATTTTGATTTTCCCTAAACAAGAAAATTAATTTGTTAATGTGAACAATATAATATCATTTTCTTTGACCATATTAATGATAATACTCTTAGAAGCTTTAAACAAAGTCTTCTTTGATTTTATTTTTCTTTCACATAATTAAGGGTAAATGTTATTAACGACTACTGTCTCAATTGGATCACTAAACTTTTCAATTAGGGTTATTGAACTTCAATTTAACTTAAATTTATTACTCTATCACATTTCATTCCCAAATTGATAGAAATTATTTTGTTGATAGTCATATCATAATTAATTTTTCACGTAATCGCTATGTGACATCCTAAAAATGAAAATAACAAAATAAAAATTACAGCAGTGTTTTTAGATTGAACCAATTGAGATTTCTTTATTCTACAATTATTTATTATGTCAGTTGTCAATGCAAACACAGATCTGGGGCATACAGATACAGGGTCCGACTCTTAGATTGCAAATCTCCCTGGCAGATCGTTTAGTCCATAGCACAATTTTTAATGCTAAGGATCCTCAAGAGAGACAATAACAGAGCACACTTTTCTAATTTTTTGATGTATTTACAATGAAGGAGTAGAGTCCCTTTTATAGGAGAAGAATCCCCTTCAATCAACCAACACAATCCATGGACTAGTATAATAATTAAACAATCAGACAAACAACTTTTAAAACATACAGGACTCGAGTACAATTATTACACTAGTGGATACACATCTTTTGACTGGACAAACCGGCTTTTACTAAAGTAAAATCTACTTTAATAAAGCAAACAATTATTTATCAATTATTTTCCAAGACAACAGATAAATCATACAAAATCACAATATACTTTGATTTGAGTTGATCTTTGAGAATTAAGGGGTACCTAGATTTGATGTCATGGCCAGTTCATCCGAATCGTCAGAGTTTGATGGTAGTCCCAGTGTTTTCCACCAAGGCATATTTTATTTTCTCTCATTTTCTCTTTCTTCTTCAAGTTATTGCTCAAGTTTTTCAAGATTGTCGGGGTCAAAAGAGTGAGACCATGGATCTTAAGAATCTTGAAA
Organism: Osmanthus fragrans; assembly: GCA_019395295.1. NCBI lineage: Eukaryota > Viridiplantae > Streptophyta > Magnoliopsida > Lamiales > Oleaceae > Osmanthus > Osmanthus fragrans. Next base: position 35,715,605 of record CM033342.1, read on the forward strand.
TTGGGACATTGTAGGTTCAATCTGGCTTGATGGCGTGAGCTTGTTCCTTCTCGTAATATATTTTATTTTCCTCTTTTTCTAGTGAGATGTGGATTTCAGCATCTTGTGTGAAGAGTAGTACAAAGAACATTTTCATTTAACAAATTTCAAAGTTTTTCTCTGAGTTGGTGTCCTTCAGGAGTATCTTCTGAGTACTTAGCTATCTGTCCCAAGCTCCGTGTTGGTCGTCCTAAATACAATTGGTTTCAACAATTGTCAAAATGATAGTGTTCAGGGGGAATAATTGGATATCAATTGTGGATTTTGCTTAAGCTTTCCTTGTTAGCTTGAATGTCTCCTGAATCCTTTTAGTGTAGTCCATTGGAAGAGTTTTCGATGGAGCATCATCTTCAATCTTAGGCCAAATTTTTAGAGGGATTGTTTGATTAGTAACAATGGATTGATATTTTAGCATGAGTTCCTTCGATCTTGAGTGGACAGTTCAATTTCTGATGAGAGTTTAAAGTTTAGGTGGGAAGTTTTGAATAAGAGGATTTTGTGAAGACGAATTCATCATACATATGGTAACGATTTGTGGTTGGATAGAGGGTTTTGTTATGGAGAGTAAATCAGGTAAAAGACTGTGTTTGCTTTTGATATGTTTGACCTCAAAATCAAAATTGGAAAACCATTCCGCCATCTCAAAAGTTGTGAATTTGGAATTTGTTTCTTTTTGAAATTTAGCATTTGAGGAAATGTCTTCATGTCCATTTCAACCAGAAATTTGTGACCAATAAGGTGGAATTGAAAATTTTCAATCCCTCATTTTACTGCAAGAATCTCTTTAAATGTAGAATGGTAATGTTTCTCTGATCTTTGTAGCTACAAATTTTTCTCTCACCATCATTTTCTTCTAAAAGCATCGCTACCCAGTATAAATCACTTGCATCTATTTGTAGAATTCTTTTTCCACTGGTGGGAATTTTTAGTGCTGGAAGGTTATGGACTTCTTGTTTGATTCTTTTGATGCCCTGAGTTTACCTGGATGACGATTATGGAAGATTTTTCTTTAGCATTTCCTGTAAAGGTCATATAATAGGGGCCAACTGTTTGAAAAAGTCAATCATGTAGTTGGACCCAGTGGCGGACCCACCAGTGGACCTGGTGGGTCCTATGACCAACTAGATTTCCAGATTTTTTTTTATATTTTATTTTTTCATTTTTTTGTTTAAAATATTTTACAATTTTGGGATATAATATGTTAGATGTTAGATATAAGTACAGATTTTGGGATATAACATCTATAAAATATACTGTAATTTTTCATTATAACATGTTAGATATAAGTATAGATTTAGATGGAAAATAAAAAATCTGGCTTTGGAACTGAATTTTAGTTAATTAAGATTTGAATTCAGAGAGTTGTTGAAGGTTGTGATTTGTTTTGATATTAAGGTGTTGTTCTTTTGTCCGATTTGTTGGTTTAGTTGTATGTTTGGTTCTTTCTGAGATTGTTAATTGCCAATAGCAACGAAGTGCTTTCACCTCTTGTAGTAGATCCGTCTAATTGTTGAAGAAACTGTTTGGTAGCATGGGTTGAGACCTCGAAATTGGATAGAAATTCTTGTCTACATATTTGAATTTGATTTTGAGCAGCCTAACACAATTAAAAAGTAGTTCTGATTTCAATTTGTCAGCCTACTGCTGTATTTGGTCGGATGAGCGTTTTCGAGTTAATAATTTTTTCATTTTTGCAGCAATTTAAGAATGGAAAATAATATGTATCTCAAACTTCTATCATTTTAATTGTACAAGTTCTTTAATCATTATAAATGTTTGTGCTATCTTCAACTAAAAAAAAAAAATTTTGGGGGCGCTGCCCCCGAATCCGTGCTCCCCCCTCCTTTATCTCAATATTTTTCATTTTAGGACCCACCAACTTTAAAATCCTGTGTCCGCCACTGGTTAGACCTGTAAAAGTCATATAATAGGGCCCAACTATGCCAAGAAATTGTTGGACCTGTTGTTTTGTCAAAGTTCTTAAGCACTGTGTGGCTAGAACGAATAACAATCAGTTTTTGATATACATCCCAAGAAAATAAATTTCAGATACTAAAATGATAATCTTTTTCTGTGACAACATCATCATTTATTCTGTGAACCTCTAGAGCGGTAACTCATGAATATTCTTATTTTCAGGGGACAATAGGATATCATCATTGTAAATTAATGTTGTTTTCAATAGTGGCTAAAAGATTTTTACTATCACCTTTTGAAATAAGGAAGGTGTCGTTTTGAGACCCGCATAACTGTCCACTGAAAAGTGTTGATTAGGTATACAGAATACTGTCTTGTGCATTCCTCCTGGTTTGACCCCCAGTTGCCAGAAACCCGTCTTTAGGTCAAATTTAGAAAACATTTTTGCGTTTGTCAGATTTGCAAACATGATTTTTCTATCTAGGAGAGGAAATTTATCATCTGCAAGAAAATGATTTAGCGGCTTATAATCAACGAAAAATCTTAAATTCCCTCTGATTTGTTCACTTCTTTTGTTAACATAGAATGCTTGGCATGACCATTGTGATGTAGTGGGTTCTATGAGTCCTTCTGACTGTAATTGAGCCAAGTCTTTTATGGCAAACTCCAAATATTCAGTACTCATTCTTGTGTGACTCACTTTTATTGGATTGACATCCTAATTCTTTTGAAAGGCTAATGTTATAAAAAAGTTAGAGTTTTTTCAAAGAGGCTTTGTGCATTTGGTAAGGAATTCTGTATGAGATTCTGCACAATAATCTCCTATAAGGGATTTTGTTATGGTTGGTATTGTAAGTGTACAATACGTGATTGGTTCAATGTAAAGGATAAAATAATATTTGAATTTGAGTACATTTAAAAGAGGTCTTACTCATCTTCCCATAACTGTTTGATAATATCAAAGCCAATGACAAGATCTTTTCATGGTAATGACGATCCAAGTAGTTTATGAGAAATATTTAGTTTAGGGAAGAAATAGAGTGTTATTGCTTTACTGATAAGTTCCGTGGAAAAGTATTCATTATTAGTTGCTTGAAAGATTTTTTGGTAGGGTTTTTACATGTTTATTGGGAGTATGATTGGGTTAAGAATTGAGGATGTTGCTCCTGTATCAAGTAATCAGTAACTGTAATGGGTATTTCATACTTTCCTGGGAAGAACTTGATTTCAATCATTGGTACTGTCAAATAAAGGTTTATGGCCTACATTCCAAAACATTTTTGTATACTTTCATCACTACTCTCACTATTGTCATCGCTATGAGTGTCATCATAGTATTCAAGAGCAAAGATAGTTTCTGGTGGCAGTTTGTTCTTCCTCTGAAAACTATGATTCCAAATTGTAAAGTTCCCTAATAGATGTTTGAGAAAGCGCCCGTCCTTTCAGCTCCATCATTCTACGGGTTTCTTGATCAAGGAGTTGAGAAAGAGATTCAAGGTATGCCTGTTTGAGATTAGTATCATCAAGTCCTCCAAAAATATAATATCATTTCATGATTTCTTTAATATGTTTGTCCAAATCTATTGGCTTGTAGGAACAATATTTTAATTGGAAGAATTCTTCGCGGGGCCTTTTCTTAGCATGGTCTGGTTTTTTCACAAAACTCCCAGTGTAGATTATCAAAGAAGTTGTCAAGATCCTAAGTATTTGCCTATTGTCATTATCTATAGCTTCCAAGGAATATGATCCATTCTTTCATAAGGCTCATGAGCTTGGCCAGGACTCTCTAATGACCATATTATTCGTTATGTCATCAAATTTTTCGGTTCCCCATGCCAACATTTCTTGTAGCCTTGATCTCCATTGAGAATGTGGTATATCATCAAGAGTGAATTTGACAGATAATTACTATGTTGAGAATAGTAATTATTTGTAACCGTCCGGCCTTCTTCTACGTCAGGCAAATATTCATCTTCAAGTTGTCCAAAGTATGCTTCACCAGATGATTTTTCAACTTTGGACCTATTTGTGTTTCGTCAACCATATGTAAAGATTGTAATCTTCATTTGAAGAAAATTCATAGGACTCAGAGTTAGTGTCATTAGTTATGAAAATGGGTAAATGTTGGGATGCAGTTGGGTTCTGGATTTTACATTTTTCTAGGAAGGTGGAATTGGCGATTTCTTATCATCATTTGTGATGGTTTTTGAGAAGAGTTGTCTATGGATTCTGATGGTTTGACCGTTTATTATTGTCTCATTGTGACTTTAGGTTGCCTCTTTTTCTTTCATATTCTTCAGGAGTAAACAAAGAGGCAGTTCCATAGTTTGGTGTTTTTTCTGAGGTGGCTAGACTATATGTTGAAGATTGTATTGATTAGGAGGAAGGCCAATTTGTGCTAAAAGGAAAGAAGGCTTGGGATTCCATTAACTGCTTGATTTTTTTTTTCTAGGTCATAAAATGGAAGTCGTTTGGTTAGAAGGGTCATGATTTCATTATGATCAGTCTTTATTCTTTGTTCGCAGGCTTCAATAGTGGAGCTTAATGTAGCAGTTTGTTGTTTAAGAGCCATTTCAATCATTTATTGACTTTCATCAATCCTTTTGAGGAATGAATTTTGTCTTATGGTATTTTCGAATTGCTAGTTCAATATTGCTTCTGCTGGAGAAATCTTGTCAATTGATCCATCAACTTTTCTGGTATTTGGATTTTTTACTCTTCACATGTGATCTGATTGGTCCCTTTCAAAATTCTTCATATGAGTGAGATTTGTTGAAGGATGAAACATAGCTGCAAATGCAGCACTAGCATTTAATGGCTCTGGATCCCTATCACGATCCATCCAATCCCATTGTTTATACTTTCGACAGTAATCATCATCATCATCCCATCCAGATGGAACGATTGGTTCATCTATTTTGGATGGAGAAGTAATTTTATCATAATAATTAAATTTACTAGAGGGTTCTCTAAGTAGTCCAACAAAAGGTTCTCTATTTTTAAAGGCCCTGTGAAGCTTTTGTTGACTTCTTTTCCTCGATCTTCTTCTATTAGGAGGAGATAACTCATCATCAACTTCAGTACTCAAACAACTGGTACAAGAACAAACGTTCCAAAAATCATGGCCATAATCATTAGTTCTAACGTAGATAGGTTTTCCACTTGAATCAAAGGCATAAATAGGGATGTTTTCTTTGAATGCAAACTGAGTTGGAAAGCAATGCGGTCATTTTCAAGTTTAGTCATTCAGATCTATTAGATTTCTTTCTGAAATAGTGTTAGGTGGATTGTGTAGGGGTGGATTCTCTGGCTGATTTATGGGTTTTAAATGAACATATTTTAATTATTTTTTGTGGCCCTACTTCTCTTTAATTAATAACAATATAATACTAATGTCGGGGAATGATTAGTTGATTGATTTGATTAAAATAATTAGAAGTTAACAATAAATTAGGCCGATATTGTAGAATTTGGAGTTGATAATATCTTTCACTTAAATAAGTCACTTAAAAGTTAATTAAAAGAGATTAGTCATAGAAACACGTGATTATGAATATAATAGTGCATGTTATTAGATAAAAACAAATAGTTGAGAGGGATACTAGCTAAGAGCATCTCCAAGAGGCTCCTTAAAAGTGGAATGCTCTCTATTTTAAAGAGTCAATCTTTAAAATATTACTCCAAGAGACTCTTCAATTTAACTTTTTAAAATAGAGAGTATGTTAAACTCACCTCTCTATAATTTAATGCTTCAAAGATTCCAACTTCCAATGTACATTTTATTGACTTAATTAAATAAAGTGATATAATTATTGGAGGGAAGATAGTAAAAATAAAAGAATGAAAAAAATAATAAATACATATTGAGAATGGTAAAATTAAATGTTAAAAATAAAGAGGCTATTGGAGCATTTTAAAAATTTTTGCTACTTAAATTTATAGATGCTCTTTAAATTGTAGAATATGCTCTTTAAAAATAGAGTCTCTTGGAAATGCTCTAATAATGGATTAGTAAAATTGATTATTGTTGGTGACCTTATTTTTTCTACAATTAATTAAAAATTGCCTAATTAATATGAAAGATTTTCCAATACCTTCATATTCAAATTAGATATCACAGTATTTATTTTGGGGATATTCTGCAATTATTTGTTCTTTTTCGATGTCACATTTTTTGAAAATATCTATCAAAAGAGCAAGTCCAAGAAGTTTAAATTAAAGAACGAATTTCAATACTCTATATCGTATCAGAGTCCAAAAATTTAAAATAATAAATTGTCTAAAGCTATCATGTTGTGGGACATGCATGTCAATGATAAATTATAAAAACTCACGTCGTTTAGTTAAATATAAAATCAATAATCTATGTGTAGAGGTTTGAACGGTTCCTTTTAAGAAAATTAACTTTTTAAGATAGAACTCTAAAAATCTATACCCAAATAAGGAATAAATCAAACGGTCTATATTTTTAATTTTATCAATATTTTCACCTCATTTAATTAATAAAATCAACAAACTCAAAGGGTAAAAAAAGAAGAAAAAGATGCATGGTGGAGATATATAAAGAGAATGAAAGCAACATGAATAGAAGACAAACAAAAAAGGGCTCATATTAAAGGTTTACATGTAATGGGGTCATATTGTGATATTATTTATATAGTACAATGATTATAAATAATACAAATTGTGAAGCCACGTTGCATAATAGGAAAATTAGTAGGTATGACCATGCATTATCAATTGAATGGTTATTTTTTTATCAACTATGTATGTATATAAGATCGCCATAATTAAACTTTTATCGCATACGTCCCATGACGTCCTGCCTTTACAAGCTAGGCCTCGGTCAATTTGGTATTATCTATATTCACATTTATGTATATACTAGTCATCGTTAAACGTGGAAATACTTTATAAGTACTATAAAATTAATATTTGAATATGCGTAAATGTTAATTAATTTAGAATTAATATCATGGATTATATACATGACAATGAATGTTATATCATTTATTTAATTTTCAATTAAGTAAAATTGGATGTTAAATATTGGCATACATGGATGTGAATAATGAAATGCATTTTTGAATGTGAAATTCTAATTAACTTAAAATTAGAATTAATAACACTGAAATGCATAAATGAAGATGAATATTAATTAATTAAGAATTAATAATAGAGAATTCATACATTAATGAAAGCATGTAGGTGAAATGAATCTATCAAATGTATATGTACATTGATAATAACTAAATAGTTAATTAAATTAAATACATATTGAAAACGAAAAGTAATGTATTATTGAAATAATTGAATTATAATAAAGATAAAATCGTTCAAAAAATGATTCTCACTTGATGTGATATTTTATTATATTATAGATGTATCAGTATGGCCATAAATTACTTCCTTAATTTGTCCTCCTTTCTTCATCAATGACACTTGCAAGCGCAACAAATGATTGCTTTTGAAGAGTTGTATTTGGACCGTATTTAGAATCTAATAAGAATATTATAACTTCTTCCCGATATATGCATTATTAAGATTACTCTTGTCACTAACGAGTTGGCGTCATTATATATTTTTGTTTCACGAATTATAAATGTAGATATAACCATGACGTGTCTCAATAAATTTTCGATTTGAGGTGTCCTTCATCTAATTCGAGAATTAAAGTAACAAGTAGGTTACTTAAACCTAAAAAGGCTAAATCATTTCACTTTTATTTCAAATCTAATAAATTGAAATGAAACACTAGATAAAGTAATTAAAGGTTGTGTGGACCTTGCTTCATGATATTGAAGACAAATTTAACTTTAAACTAAGTAAATGCATCGTTTTCGAGTCTTATCATCTCCTGTTTAGTAGAGAGAAAATTAGTATTGCCCCTATGCAAGAAATCAAGAATGACACACACAAATTGGCCCCAACCACCCACCTTCACAATGTAACACAAGCAAAGGGAAAAGCATAGACAAAGGCTGCAAAAAAAAAAAAAAAAAAAAAAAAAAAAAGTCACCAACGAGACATATTCTCACACAGATAGATTAATGGAACAAACAAGCTCTTTCTACAGAATTAATATACAAAAGCATTACAGATACACAGGTGGCAACACTGCATTGGTCACATTATTTCTGTAATGCTATCTGTACATGTAGCAAAATTCTTAATGGAATACACCAAAAAGCAGCGGGGTACTTTGAGGTCTAACTCAGTACAGTTAGATTCATTAAAGAGCTTCACAGGTAAATACTTAGGAAAGTTTTGTGGGGTGGCGTGATAAAGAAAAGTTTAGCCCTTCAATGAAAAATGAATAGGGCTAATTTCCTAAATACACAGAGACATAAAACAACATAAATACAAACTCTATTAATAATTCTACGACAAGGATTCAAAGCTGAAGCTGGAAATTCCACCACCATCATCAACATCACCACCGCTCAACCACGACGCAGGAGGGTCCAGCCAACCGTCCACCACCGAGTTATCCACATACACAAAATCATTCCTCAGTTCTAGCGAGTCAAAATACGATCCCAGACTCGGTAATTCTATGATCTCACTCAACTCGTCTGATGTAGTTGAAAGGTCTATAGCAGAAACCAGGGATGACAATGAAGAAGATGATAAAGTACCTGATGAAGATGAAGGGGATGTGAATAAATCAAACTTCTTCATTGCAGCTGCTTCGGCTGCAGCCGCCTGAACATCTCGTGGGCTACGGGAAACCGGCCGAGGAAATGCACCGGCGAGTTCAGGGAAGTTGAGTATGGCGGAGGTTCCTTTAATGCTTAACGCCGCCACATCATGAGCTCTGGCTGCCATTTCCGGTGTGGGGAAAGTTCCGAGCCATATGCGCGATTTCTTGCGGGGCTCGCGGATTTCAGATACCCATTTGCCCCAGTTGCGCATCCTGACGCCCCGGTAGACCGGATGTTTGCTTCCACCGCCGGTAGAATCCCTGATTCTCTTGATTTTCTTGGTAGCTTCTGCATCTACTGCAGGTGGCTTCTGCTGGGTGTATACAGCAGATCGAATTTGAGATGCTCCCGGAGATGATGAAAAGGACAAGGATGCGTTTGAACTGGTTTGAGGCTCTGAATTTTGAGTTTCAGAACTCATATTCTTAGTGATCTACCTGTGTTTTAGTGCAAATCTCTGAGTGCATATGATTTACAGTCACTATAATAGGGAATGTACTAGTTGGTTGCACGAACTAGCAGAAAGAGAGATATATAGACAGAGAAAGATACATACACAGACATAGATATCTAGAGAGTGGGGTGGGGGTTGAGGAATTGAGAAGATAGCTTCTTGAAGAAGTTGAAAACTTTAGCACAGAAATGGAAGGAATATTAACCGGACCATTTATTTTTCTATCATTTCCCAATGATTCATAGGAGGCAAAATGGTCAAACCGGAAAATTAAATCGAAGTCGCATTTTGGAAATCGTTGATTTGATGTCATATGGATCCATCAATGAAATAGTTTTGAACCAAACCAAATCGATCAAAAATGGTTTGATTTAGATTTGAAAATTTTTATTGCAGTTTAAAACCAAATCGGAACGGCGAAAAAATATATAAAAATTAAAAAAATGAAATTTTCTAAATTGTAACTTGTAAGACTTTTGTGTTGGGCTTTTTATTTATTTTAAAATGAGGCTCATATATTCCATAGACTCTTAAACTAAAATTCTGAAACGATTCATCAAGCAATCTCACGTTGTATTTCATATAAATTACTATCACCAAACAATCATCAATTTATATAAACTGCATAGTACTTCAACGATTAAACAAACTTTAATCAAAATCAAAATTCTACATTGAATTGGACATTCTTTAAAAAATTATTGCAACTTTGGTTTTGTCGATTATAATTTGTAGAAATATAGATGAAAAGTTTTGATCGGATCAACAACTATGTAATCAAGGTGAAAACAAAATAAAAATTTCGGATCTTAGAAATGAAATCATATATTGTAAATAAATTTATTAATGTATAGATTTACTCAATATTCTAATTTGACTTGAGAATCAGTTAATCAAATAATTATAGGAAGAAAGAAGAAAATAATCAAAGAGAAGAAGGAAAGTGCTTGGGTCTAAAATGAAAAAAGGAATCCTATTATTTTTTTTTTGTAAAAGTGATTGGAGATTGAATCATATATTTTACCAAAAAAATGAAAAAAATCTTATGAGAACCGTCCAATTCTCGGCGGTTCCCATACTAGAATCGAGAATTGGACCAAAACCGATTGGTTCTTAATAATTTATCCCAAATTCAAATTATTTTTTAGAAAATTCGGAACCAAATCGATCGGTTCTAAATAGTTCCGATCCGGTTCCATCAGTTTTAAAAAAAATGTTCACTCATAAATTAATAGCATAAAAGTAAAAAGACCAAAAAAATATATGACGAATTCGACGGTTTAAAATTGGACGACGGACAAAAAAATATATAGCGAAACCGACGATTTAAAATCGGACAAAACCATTAGGTTTACGTTTGAATTTTTTTCAAACTACTCAAAATGGTTTGGCTTAGATTTGAGTTTTTTTCAAACCGGTATAAACGGTTTACTTTGAAATTCTGTCAAAAATCGGTAAAATCAGACCACTTACACCCTAATTCATAGTCTCATACAAGGGCAAGGAGGTGGACGTGGACGTGGACGTGGGGTGGGGTGGGGTGGGGTGGGGCGGGGAGGGTGGGATCGGGTGGGGTGAGGTGGGAGTTTAGGGGGTCCTATAGAAGGAGAATTCTATACATTGTTGATAAATGCATGCTCTTGATTTGAAATTTTGAATTCGTTGTGTTACATTTACATAATAATTTAAATATATATAATGTAGTGAGATATGATTGGATCAGAATTTATTCAATCAAATAAAACAAATTCTCTTATCTTTTTGACACTTTATCTGTATATAAATCATTATGTATAAGATATTATTTTTTTGAAATTTAAATCAAAAGACGAATGCATCCGTCAACTTATTTGGACAAATTATTTGTACAAATAGAATAATTGATGGAAGAATTATGCTTGACCCTGCATTACAATTAGCGTCCCTTTCTAAACACCACGCAACCCCTATAAAGTTTCCAGTTTAACCTATGCAGACACTGTAGATTTTCCCTTTCAGGGCCACCATCTTGAAGCAATTCACACAAGGATCTAGTTTGAATAAAATTACAAGTTATTAAAATTACATTATGACAGAAACAAATAATCACAACTTATTGTGGATTCTATGAAATATGTATTTAAAATTAATATTTTATTTTTATTATTAAATTATAAAGAAATTATAATGTTTTGCAAATACGTACTAGAGACACACATCACTAATGCGATTCAGCTAGTGGTATAGTCTTAGGATACGGAATTTATCGGCATTTAATAATGAAAATTATACGAGATAGGTTTATAGCAAAGAAAGTTTGAATTTTATATATAAATTTGATTTATCTCAAATAACACATTACTTTATGTAGATGCCATAATAATTTCTTCAAAAAACTTGAGGAGTGAGGACTTTTACAACGTGAAAGCGTGTTATGTATACGTACAAACACATAGTGGACAAGTTGAAGATTTGAGCAATGGGTCCATTTAATTTCCATGGAGGGGAAAAAACTTGGAGTCATAAAATAGTACTTGTTGCACATGCTTATACTGATGTGTTGTGACCAAAAGTTTTGTCTTGCTATTACAGAAAGGAAAAAAAGGAAAAGACAAGGAACCAAAAATTTATATTTTTACAAGTATCATGAAAAGTTTCACCAAAATGCTATCAATTGAAGAGAAGAAATGACTATCAAAGTTGTAGAAACGTGATGTATACCGTTGATGATATAATAATATTTCGGTTTATGCTGCTTGTACAGATGAATTTTGTTAGATTGGTACTAGATTCATATTTGGCGATTTCTGATTGGATGATTGAAAAATATTTTTGACACAACTGCCAATGAAATCCTGCCAAGTATGAATCTAGTACCATTCTGACAAAATGAATCTGTACATGTAACAAAAAGTAAATTGTCTCATCTTATGTCATTCAACCAAAAAATAACAAAAATTGATTAATATCTTATCCCAACCTCTTATTTAATTTTTTTTTTTTTTTTTGTATGTGTATATGTTTTTCATCTTCATTGTGGTATACGAAAATCTATAAGAAACCTCCAAGTCTTTTAATAGCATGTTTGGTTTTCTTTCCTCCTCTCCTTTGAAATAGAATTCGGCAATAATATCTTCTCTTCTTCTTAACCCTTCCTTTTCATAGTCTCTTTCTCTCATTTATCATTTTTCATACCAATTTTACGGTATTTGAAGATTAACTTACCATTGAGACAATAAATGCTCTGCAAACAAGTTTTAATATGATAAAAGCAATCTCGTGGTATGATAAAAGCAATCCTTGACAATAATGTGACCTAACGGCACGTTTATCTTATCGCCATCATTTTATAAAGAACGATAATTAGTCCTATGACTTTTTTAAAAGGGTAAATATATTCATTCTACAATTTTTGTTCACTACACCACATTTAAATTATAATGAATATTTGTAAACTTTCCTAAACTTATCTTATTTTTACACTTATGTTCTCAAGGTTTTTTTTTTTTTTTAAAATCATCAATCCTTTATTAATTTTCACATCTTATTTACAGAGACAAATTTCGTCCAAACTATTTGTTATGAGGGCCAAAAAATATATTTATTTTTCGTATTTTTAAATAATCGAAAATAAATAACTAATATAAAAGTTAAATAAAATATTTGTCCATCTTTTCAATACACGTTAGTAGAATATTTAGATGAAAATCATGATTAGAGATAAAATATGTTAATTAATTGAAAATTAAGAATGACAATGTGACGAAAAAAAGAGTTAAGGACACAAATGCAAAAGTGATTAAATATTGAAGACCTTCCTTATAAGTAAAATGTGGTGCATAAATAAAAAATTGTTGTGGTAATATTATTACCCTTTTTAAAATTATCAACATATTTTTTACTTTGACAATATTACCCATATTTTTGAAATAGTGATTTTTTTGAAAAATGCATGGTGAAAAAAAATAATTTTAGATTTACATGTAATATTATTTTATGGGAGAACGTGCGGCTGGAAATGAATTTTTGAAAAAAAAAAAGTATTTTGGAAGAAATGGAGCCAAACAAGTGCTTAACAACTTAGACTAGCAATTTTATCCCTTAATCAACATTGTTTCTTAAGAAAGGTGTGTTGACTCTTTCCATGATTTTTTTCCAAACGAATGCTAATTCAATATTTTGAAATTGGTCTTCATATTGAATTAAAAAAGAAAAGTGGTCAAGGATAAAATGTTGGATTGGGGTCGAGTGCTGTCAAATTGGTGAGGGTAAAAACATTTGGGAAAAAAAATTATAAGGAGTTGAACTTGAACCGACAGATTCAGTAATTCTTTTAAAGATATTGAATTTTCAATTTTTACCATAGGTTTCCAAATCAATTCCCAATTACTTCAATTTTACAATACTCGTCTAATCATGTTTAGTATTGTGTACTAAACATTGAATTTTGAGATTCATATAGAAAGATAGACATTGTTATGTAATCGACCTATCTCCTAATCGAGCTTGTGTAGGTAAATATTGTCCGATATGGCAACTCATAGCTAGTTATGGTTAATGAGAAGGAACTCTTAATGCAAGCAAATACATATCTAGCTAAATTAGTCTTTTTGATCACATCGTGTATAATAAATTATATATTATTTGATACATAAACGACGAGTCAATGTCAAATATTTGGAGTAATTATCGATTCACATAATTGCCTATGCCTCGTCCAACCTACCACCCTTCAATAACTTGATCAAGCAAAACAAGTTTGGCCATTTGTAAATTGTTTGGTCCAATGATTTTTTTTCAAGGTTGGTAGTTGTTGCAATAATCTCCAACTCTTAGCCACCTAGCATAAGTCACGTCTCAATTGGGTCCATGCCATAATATGGTAGCATGGTGCACCCATTACGTGTATGTGGCTTGACCCATTTGCCATCATATCTTCATGGCAATAAATATTGTTGTACGTTTAGTTTCAATAAATGCTACTTTACCCTACATTCTTAAAATCGTTTTCAACTTCTAGGGCCCCCTCCCCTCAACAACGATATCATTGCAAATATTTAAGAATCAAATCATGCTCACTCTATACTGAGAATGCTATAAGTGCCCGTTTGATTGTAAATGTGAAATTTGGGTGGAAATAAAACGAATTGCAGGAAATTGAATTACCTAGAATTTGTTTTACTGGGAATTGTAATTAATTGTGTTTGATTGGTATAATTTTTCACCTAGAAGATGTTTAAAGTTTGGTGTCTGTTTGACTTTGTTTTTCATAAAAATTGTCCATTAAATGAATAATTTTTTTTTTTTTTTTTTTTTTAACAATTGGCTCTAAAATTTATTCCAATTATATAAAAAAATAATAATAATAATAATAATAAATTAATTAATTAAAAAAATATTTTATTTTTAAAAATTATATACCGAATACCATTCGTTTGACTTTGTTTTCCCTGAAAATTGTCCATTAAAGTGATAATTTTTTTTACCATCGGGTCTATAATTTGTTCTTATTGCCAAAAAAAAAAAAGGAATTTATTTTCCCATCAAAATGGTGGGAAAACATTTTCATCAAAAATCAAGAAAATGCACGAGTGTGAGAGAAAGTGGGAAAATGAATTCTATGAAAAAAATTTCCCATCAAATAAGGAAAAAGTTGGAACTTGGAAAAAAATTTCTTAGTTCTAGGGAAAATAAAGATTATCAAACAGGGCCTAACCATTAATTTTTAAGAAAACATCATTTAAAAAAAAAAAAATCTTAGAACTGTGTTTAAATTTGATGTAAAATCTGTAAAATGAGCTTGATATCAAATGAGCCGACAAAATAAGAATAGAATATTCATTCCTTAGGAGAAGATTGGTGGTGGTGTTGATACAATATGATTAATTAGAAGATGAATGCCTCGAGAAATTATGGTTAATGAAAATGAGTGTTATGTAAATAACTCTAGCCCAGCAAAAGTAAATAAGTTAGATGTGCTGCACTTATCACATCTCATTTGTGTGAAAATAAGTCATTTTTGCATTGTCATTCTATCACTTAAAAAATCAAAATCAAGTGGTAGTGTCTAATCTACAATATTATTAGACGAGTGTATTTCTCGAAAAACCTATTTTAAACATGTTTTATTTAAGAATATATATCACGATATTCTTGCCGTCACAAAATGAATGCTTAAATGCTCCTCCAAAGTAAGCAAAGTTAATTCATGCAATGTAAAGCAAGAAAAAAATATAGGGTATATCTAAAGATTTGTTAATTATGCTAATATTAAAAAAATTAGTGAAAAAAAATTAGTCTATTTTTAAGAATATAAATTGTTCTCTTGCCCACAATGGGTAAAATAAAACTGTCTACTTGTTAATGTGGTAGAAGAACCTTAAGTAAGGTTCTCTCCAAATTCTACTTGCTCATTTGAGTCTTGTTCGAATTTAATTGTTTGTTTGAACTTAATTCCGATACCACATTAAATCTTGAAATTCCATGCCAATAGTAATAAAGATATTCAAATTGTTACTAATAATTATTAAATAGTCCATAATAATTTTTTATTTATTTTTATTTTATATGATTCCAGAATGAATCTACAAAACTCCCCCTCAATATTTTTTTATGAATAATGTTACTTATATATAATGAAATTATATAATGATTTATATAAAAATGATGTGTTAAAAAAAAGAGGAATTTTTATTTTTTTTATTTGATGAAAGATATTCTGACTCAATTATATCTCATCCCATTATATGTATATAAATCATTATGTATATATAAAATGGTTGAAAAATTACTAACACATCCTATATTGATTCTGAAACTTTGGTACTTCTCAAGGAGCATTTCCAGCGAAGTTGTGGATTGCATAAAAGGGTATTTCACATCATCCTAAAATGCTTTCACGACAATGAAAAAGATGGAGAACGTGAAAAGTATGCTAGATTCCATGCATTTATTTTTTAATAATTTATCTTTATTGAAGAATGTGTCCATTTACATTTTTATACTTTATGATAGGGTTACAGTGCACCAAAAGCAACATGCAACTATAAATCTTCGGAAAAATATAAACGAACATTCCGATTGACCACATGAATGACCGCATGTGAGTGGTGCGAATCTCAGTGAATAAAATAATATTTTCTCCTACACTCACGTGCGATCATTCATGCAGTCAAGGAGGCTGATCGTGTAGCAATGTTCATAAATCTTCACCCGGCTCCCAAAATACAAATACACAAACAGCAAAGAATGCAGGAAGAAGAGACATTTACATTGCAAAAATAACTTACTTCGGCCTGTCTAAACCCCCCAAAAAAAATCATAGCTCTGGGCTAGAATTATGGAATTATTCCCTAGTTTACATCTCCATATCTTTGCTAGTTACTGTCTTCTTCAGTACTAACCATTCTATACCCAGTACATTTCGTATCATTCGAAGGCAAGTGCATTATGTGACCTATGTTAGTGTTTGGAACACTCGGTTGTGCCATACCGAATGAAGTACCATATTGAAAATGTCATAATTCACAGGCCTGGTATGCCAAAGAAAATGCTGCTGTACCTGCTTAACTCTTTGCTGCATCTTTAAATATCTTTTCTTAGAGATGGATAGAAGTATATTCTTCAAATTTGGTATGTCCTTCTCCAAGACAAAAACCGCGAAAGACTCCCAATTCAAAGTCTCAAAAAACGGAGGGATAAAATTGTCTGATATGATTACAGGAACACACTCGTAGAAAATGGCCTCGACCACTCTAGGACTGTTTACCTCGAAACCTTTGGCGCATATGCAGTACTTGCTGCTCTTCATGTACTGGACATAGCTCATTTGGCCTTTCACTTTATGAATCCGACCAAAGATCTTCATGTCAGGATCTTTGTTTTCCCAGTGATTCAGCAAAATGGGACGGAGATAACCATGCATGTTTCCAGCAAAGAAAGCAAGGATTCGTCTTTGGGAAGGAGGTTTTCCTCCAAGTTCTCTAAGAGGATTCTGAGCTGAGCGTACAAAGGTCTCAGGAAGAGACACATCTTTACCAAACTTGAACCCTTCTTTGATATCAGCATTGCATAAAGCTCTAATACAAGTATCCATCCTCTCCCTGGTCTCTGCCGGTGCCTGAGAAGACAAGATTTATAATGTTAATAGATTTCTGTAAGTCTTGATATTGAAACTTAAAACTACAGATCTTTTGCTGAGGGTGTAAAGTAAGAGGTCCAGCCAACTACAATTTTTTGGAAATAAAGCTTAGTTTAATATAGTTGGTTTAAGTATTAGGTCCATGGACAAAATGCAAGATGGCATTAAAAGAAAAAGAAGAGAATGGTCTGCTCAACCAGTTCTATAGATTGCAAAAACTAATTATAATGATATCTGCAAAATTGTGCCCTTGGACCTGAATGCGAAAAAGTAAAAGTAATGAATATCAACCCCACATGAGAGTCATACCCAATCATGGCAGGCTACAAGAAAATGGTCTGCTCCACCAGTTCTATTCCAGAAACGATGTTTTGTTGTGATCATATCGACGTAGTTACTCAAACATTGAAGCATGTTCTTGCGACTATGAGAATTGGGGACATATAAAGTCAGTTCTAGCGCCCGTGAACTGAAAGGCAAGTAAAATAGGTGAGCTCTTTTGGGGTTTTTAGTGACAAAATGTTTGTTTGCCTTCAGTAGCTTCATAAACCATCCCTCTGAAGCATATATTCCTTTGAGAGGTGGCTGATGAAATATAGGTCTTTGTCCTTCAGAATAGATGTAAACTTTGAGAGTCTGCTCCATCAATTCATAGCTCCTGTATATAACAATTTGGAACTATTGATTAAAATGTTCAAAAATTTAGTTGAGCAATTAGTGTCAGTTCCTGCAAAAGTGATAATTTTTAAACAAAATCTAGTCAAACCATTTAATACATATCCTTTAATTAAAAGCAAAATAGCGAAGTCAGTTCTTGATATGGGACTTGTCTTGATGAGAGTTGGTATGCCGTTTCCTCATTGCCGGTTGTAATCACTGGACAAGCCCAGTGGTCAAACATTCTTCTCCCACCCCCATGGCACGATCGTACACACAATACACACACTATCAAGAATGGTCTCCTCCCCTCCCCCAACCCACCCCAGAAAATAACCACACGTAACCCTAGACACAGTCACAGTCCACAGACATACTCTCACACACAAAGCTACCCCATTCTAATCTACATAAAAAGGTCAAAGGCAATACCATCACCAGCATGGCACCATCGTCTGCAAGAGTAATAACTGCACACCATCACTTCCTCCAGTTTCACCTCACCCACTACAACACTCATCTGGCACAATCTCACATCAGTACAACCCTGGGAACCACATGTAAGCCATCAAGGCTGGCGTATTGGTGTCCAACACATATTGGAGATTGACACGCCAATAGCCCATTGTCATGAAATTGGTCCCTGGTTTATAATTTGTCGAGAAAAGCAAACATAGAAAGATATTTCTTGCTGTCTTGTATAGGCACATGGGCAGAAAGCCAGAAACACAGCAAAGTTTGTCCATAAAATCTTTTAACTACTTCTCCTATGAAAATTCCTTTTCATGTTACGATGTCTAATGTATGAATCTACTGGTCATGTATGGGAAAGGGGGCTTTGCATGCATAGAAGGAGATGAATTATATAGTGCATCAAAATTCAAATTTGGATTAGAAGAGCTCCAACTAGCATATCCATATTTGAAATGCGAAGCTCAAACCCTTTAATGTGTCAATACAAAAAACATAAATATAACAAATAGCAAACTATCACACGTTGAAATAAATTTGAGATTTTATTTTGATTACCTTTTGAATGTAGAAAAATTTCGATACAGATTAACATCAAATTTATCATCTTTTTGTATAATTGGCGCATTCTCAATCAGAGATTTTACGTTTAGTAATTCTTGATCTACTGCTGAAGACCATCTTGGTTTCTGTAAAAAGGAAAGAAAAATATAGGATCAGATTTTCTTTCTATAACACATAGTTCTAGAGGAAATTAAGGGTGTGTTCGGTAGAGATTAAAATCGAATTAAAATTGAAAAATTAGCCGTTATTATTGACTTTTATTAGTCGAGTGGGACCCAATAACGGCCATATTTTCAATTTTAATTAGATTTTAATCTCTACCAAACGGGGCCTAATACTTGAATCCATACATACCATTGCATGATATGATGTGTGACTCAGGAGCAACATATCATTCATTTCATTTATTGGCACTACTGCATCTGGCGGTTTCTTGACCCATCTTTTAGCAGGAGTGCTGCTGATAGAAGAATTGCTCATTGTAGTGGAACGGTCATCCTTCAGTAATCCGGGTTTTTCTTTGTTTTGAAGCATATTTTCAGCATGTTCGCCCGTAGAAGATTTATTCAGAGAGTGAGGCATCGTGGAAGTAGTCAAATTAGCACCCAAGTTTTCTGAAGAAACAAAGTGAGATGGTGAGATTGATGATGATAAAACAGATGGAGTAGCCTGATTGGTGTCTCCATTTTTCCCTGATGTTGGAGTTGGAACAATTTCTCCGTTGTCCAAATTATGGCCCAATGAAGAATTACGTTCAGAAGTATAATTTGATACTGGTAAGTTATTGCTGCTATTTCTTACCACACTCTGAACTGTTGAGTTCATTTCCAAGAAGTCCTTGGATGGAATTTCATCTTCAGGATCAATATCAACATCAAAATTTTCTTCAGAATTTTTGTTGCTTTCAGACTTAAATGTATCTTTAACATTACTATCGTTCCTGTCAAATAACTTTGTAACATTGGATAGCGCATGCCAATCATTCACATTGGTCGAATTCAAGTTACTGGAATACATTGAATTTCTTGAAGTATTGGGATTAATAGATGAATCCCCAGTTGAAAAGATTTCAGCTGGTGCCACTTGAGGTCTATGGCCAGAAAATAGAGTTGACACAATGTTGCCATATGGAAGCTCAACATACTGAATGAACAAAAACACAGCAAATATCACTCCTATCACCAATAGCAATCTCCTCGTCTCCAATAAGCATACATAGCGTAATTCATAGCCCATAATGACCTCCA
The DNA here is from genome assembly GCA_019395295.1 of Osmanthus fragrans. Taxonomy (NCBI): domain Eukaryota; kingdom Viridiplantae; phylum Streptophyta; class Magnoliopsida; order Lamiales; family Oleaceae; genus Osmanthus; species Osmanthus fragrans. Next base: position 35,735,777 of record CM033342.1, read on the forward strand.
AGATCAATACAATATCTATAACGTCCCTAGAAATTTCTGCAGCAAATTGTATGCATTAATTTCTGTAAATGCGATTTACTTCATTCCAGTTCAACGTAGCTCCTTGTAAAAGAAAATCATCATTTATAAACATCACAGTTAAAAACAATAAATAAACAATTCAAGTGCAGAAAACAATTTCACTGATTAAAAGATTGCAAGATTAAGCATTATATGCCTAAGGGCAAGTTTAGAACAATTAATGCTTCATCCAAACAAAATTATACAGAGATGCAAAACACAAATTTCAAATGTTCAAACACCAAGAGTCAAACATCTAACCATCCAAGCAAGATGGGATTTTCATACTTATGTCGGAAATATGCAATTTGTAGACATTAAACATATCAAATTGCTAATCACTTTCCCTTTCTACTACATTTCTCAGCATATAACATTCCTAAATATAAAATATCTATCATGCAAAAAGCATTTTGATAGTGTAATCTCAAACTATAAAGCCATACGGAACGAGCGAACAAGAAAACCTTTCTTGAACCTTGATTTCACTAGTAAACTAACTCAAGAATCAGAGCAGTTCTCAAATAAGCAGAAAGTAAAATTCAAGAAACCCAGATCACGAAAACCCGAGAAAAACCCATAAACCCCCAACTCTAATTGACAAAAACCCAAACAGCGACCAGCAGGATAAAAACAAGCAATAACAATACATTTCGATAAATTGCCAGCTCTTGAAATAATGAGAAAAACTGCTCAGCTTCAAATTCGGGCAAAGTTCAATTGCTCTTGAAACGAAATAAATGAAGTGAACGAACAGAATAAAGATCTTGTTTGCATCTGTTGAATCAACTAACACGCCAAGCAGTAAAAAGAAGCTTGCTTTATTTACCTTTAGTTCGAACTTTGAAGTAAAACTGAGAATTTAATGGAAATGTGCGTATGATAATTCTATAACTTGTTCGATATTGACAAATTAAATCCTGAAATAATTGGATTCGCATGGGGTTTTTCTTTGACTTTTCTATTGCAGTGAATTGTGGCATTTGCATTTTCATTTTACTGATTCTGATTATAAGGCGGTGGGAAGGAACAGCGGTGATTGAATAATTCTTGCAAAAAGTCGCACCTCATTACTATTAGAAAAAAATTACACTATTGGTCCTCAATTATTAATAATTTCAAGTAGTAAATTGATCATGATATATATGTCACTGTTTGATACACATTATAATTTTCATTTTTATTCTTCTATTTATTTTTAACTACACATTTTTTAATAAAATAATATTTTATCACATCAATAACTTTTTTTCAATTACACATTCACCATCACATCAACCAAAAAAATGCATTCTTTTCATTTTAATGTGTATCAAACTTAGATCCCTAAAAACTTGAATTCTTTTTCGCAGAGTTGCATTGTTTCTTGTAATTCATGAGAAAAAAATTTTTTGATTTATGACTTGAAGTTTCAAAAGAATGTGAATTTTTCTTCGTGGGGTTGCTTTTTTTCTTGTGTTTTTTTTTTTTTTTTTAAATGACTTGAATCTTCAAAGGAGACGTACAAGTTCAATAAAGAATCAAGTTTTGGTGTTAGGAATAAGAACTATAGAAAGGGATAATAATTTGTCTTAGCTATAAAGAAAAAAAGGGAAGTTGGCACAAATGGTTCCAAATCCTCGTTTCTATTGCATTTTTAGTTCAAAACTTCAAATGATTCTTTTGAATGCTTTCTATCCCAGGCCTATTAAACCCCTGTTTGTCACTTATTATTTGAAGAGTTAAAGAGTTTTTAATAGTATTTTTTTGAAGAATGTGTGGTTAAAAAGTAAGTAAATTTTATTAGTTTGTGTGAAAAATATTTTATTGTGTGAATGTATGATAGAGAATGATGTTGTAGTAAATAATTTAAAATTTTAAAGGATGACAAACATGCACTAATATAAATTACATTTGTAATCCCAACTTTACCAAAAATTACAATCGTCCATCTATCTAATTTTTTATCTTGTTTATTGTCCTCAACTTTGGAGAGATTAAAACTAAAATCACTCTAATAAATATATTTTCAGAAATACAAATTTATTATTGTCTTTAAATAAACAATAATTAAATAAAAAAAATAAAAAGAACAAAATTCACCTCCTTCTCCAACTAATCCACCCACCTTACTTCTAACAACAACATCGTCATCGCCATCGCCACCAATCCAAACACCACACATGGCAAACCCCAGCGACCTAACCACCTCTATCTATCAAGTTCTTAACTTAGACCCATCTATTATAGAGAAATTGCTATGTGTAAAGCTAATTTCCTTTTCTTATATAATTGCGCACCCACATATTTACATACATTGAAATGTTTCAGTTTTCAAATTGTTATGATTCTAATTTTCATTTCCGTGCAATACAGAAGAGCAAAAAGGAAGTACCAGATTAGACAACATACATTCAATCATAAATCATTACAAACTATAATTTATGAACATATACAAATGGATCTTTCAAGAAAACTTCAATAATTTTAAAAAAATAAATAAATTAGACAAGCAGTGGAAAACTTATTACTGGCATAACAAATGAGCTTACAAGTCTTGTCTACAATCACACCACCAATTGTCACGCATTTGGAGCCATCGTAACATCAAAATACTATATTTTGAGATTACCCACTAAAAGAAAATGCACATATAACAATAGTAGAAACAAAAAGTTTGGACGGAATGTAACTACAAATATAGAAAACTAAAAGATTACCCACTAACAATAGTATACATGGAACTGCAAATGCAATTTATACCCTTTTGGACAGAATTCATTCAAAACGATTTGCACCAAAAATGAAAAGGTTTGGGACCATTTGCATCACTTTTTAAAGGTTTAGACCAGAAATGCAATATGAACAAAAGTTTGGGATCATTTGCGCCAATTTTCCAAGAAAAGTTCTTATTTTGACACGGGCCAGCCAATATATGAATGTTGCATGTATAGATATTTTCTCTACATTTCCAACTCCAAATAAAATTACAAGTTATATATAGATTCAAAATGGATCCCATGTTTGATTTTCATGGGCCTTTTTCTTTAATTGAAAATTGTAATATAATAGGGAGTTTCTTCCAACTTCTTGCAATCCCTTCTCGGTATTCTTCGAAATCAGCGAGTACGAGTCCTTGATCCCGTGTTTGTTTCTGCATCAAACTCATTTTGGTGGTAACTGGAAAACTCTATTATACCACACAGAATGAAGTATCATATGAAAAATGTCATATTTCACAGGTGTGGTATGCCAAAGAAAATGCTGCCTCACCATCTTAACTCTCTTCTGCATCAATTTGTATCTCCTATCTGGAATTGACTGCAATATGTTCTTCAAATTTGGAATATCATTCTCGAAAACAAAAACCGCGAATGAATCCCACTTCAGAATCTCGAAAAATGGAGGAACAAAATTGTCTGATATAATTACAGGAACGCACTCGTTGACGATAGATTCGACCACCCTTGGACTATTGACTTCATAGCCTTTGGCACAAATGCAATATTTGCTGTTTTTCATGTGCCATATGTAGTTAGCGTTTTTCATTCGACCAAAAATCTTCATGTCGGGATCTTTGTTTTGCCAATGTTTCAACAGAATCGGACGAACACTTCCGTGCATTTGTCCAGCAAAAAAGGCGAGGAATTTTCTCTCTGAAGGATTTCTTCCGAATTCTTTTGTGGGATTCTGAGGTGAAATCACATTTGTTTCTGGAAGAGAAACATCTTTCCCGAAATGAAAGCCTTCTTTTACATCGGCATTGCACATCGCCCTTATGCAGTTAGTCATATGTGGTTGAGTATCTGCTGGAGCCTGCAAAAAGCTTAGATTGTTATAACTTGTAAACATCTAACAAGTAAATGAAAATTATCTAATAATTTCGATAAAATTAACGAACCCAATCATGGCAAGCGACAAGAAAATGATCTTCCCCGTCTGTTCTGTTCCAGAAAGGGTACCGCGTCTTGATCAAGTCGAGGTAGTTTTTCAAATATTCTCGTATATCATAAAAACTATGAGAATCTGGCACATAAACAACATCTACTAATTTTTGAGAGCTAAAAGGTAAGTAAAACAAATGGGCTTCTTTTGGATTGCTGGTTATAAATTGTTGACTAGATTCCATAAGCTTCATGAACCAGCCCTCTGAAGCATATATTCCCTTTAGCTTCGGCTGATGGAATACGGGGTGTTTTCCCTCCCTATAGATGTAAACCTTGAGCTTCTGCTCCATTATCTCGTAGCTCCTGGATTTTTTGGGACATTCAAACAGAAACCAAGTCAAAATTAATATGGGAAGACCAGATAAAGACTGGTCTGGTTCTCGTATAGTCATAGGATTTTTTAAGCTAAATATCAAACTCGTGACTGCTCAATTATGTATATCTCATTAGTATTGATACATCAAGTAGAATATTTTTCCTCCACAACCCATCATAGCACTTCACTATGTACCATATCATGTTCTTCTTCTATATCAAGAAAAAAACATGTGCAAATAGATGGACAGCACTGTGAACATACCTTACAAATGTTGAAAAGTTCTGATAAACAGGGGCATATAAGCTAGGATGATCCCCAGTGAGAGTTGCATGCTCGATTTGGGATCTTGCATCTAATAATTCTTGATCAGCAGCTGAAGGCCATAGTGGTTCCTGCAACAAGAACTTCTCTTATAAATTTGTACTTTATATTTCTGAATTTTCTTTTCTTTCGAGGGGTGATGGCAGGAGATGGGGGTTGGCTGGTTTTGAAACATTACTCTCATGGCCCGTTTGGTAAATTGGACCCTACACTACTGGATAGTATTAACGAAGAAAAGTTGAACCAATCATGTCTAGTACCACGTACCAAACATGCCATCAGTGTTCTGTATGAGATCAAATCTAAATGTTACCTTAGAAAAGGATGAGACTCGACTTTGGCGTAACATATCCATCATCTCTGATACTGATACCACTGCCTTCTCAGGAGTTACCTTCGGAGACGAACTATTTGATACAGAAGAATTATTCTTGGGTGGAGTATGATCAACTTGTGCTGTACCACTGGTTTTCTCATCCTGAGAAGCATCAATTGAATCTTCACTAGCAGAAGGAGAAGGGGCACTTGAAGATATCACAGGAGCTACCAGATTTACATCTTTGCTCTTGAAAGAAACCGAATCAGATGGTGAAACCAAGGGGATAGGTCTATAATCAAAGCTTAAAGGACTAGCAGCAATTGTTCCAATTTTTCCAACTGTTTCTCCGTCAGATATTCCAAACGCCAAATTAACATCAGTTGTTGTATTCTCAGCTGAAACTCTAAATTCCGAATCCCCCACTTTTTCTGGTTTTCTACTATTCAAATATGTACTGTTCTTAGATAAAAACTCTTCTCCAAATTTATTTTCCTCGTCTAACACTGACGATGAGTTATTTATAAGGTCGGTGTGTTCCCCCTTGGATCCTATAGTTCTATTGATTACTCCATTCACACCCAGAACACTGGCCTTATCGGAGGAAAACAGAAAGGACATAGTATTTCTATAAGGTAGTTCAAAGTACTGAATTATGAAAACTGAGGCAATAACCAGTCCCATCAGCAATAGGATCCTCCTGCTTTCCACTTGAAATTCATACCCCATGACTGGAAATCACGAAATCCTGCAAAACCATAGATTCAAATTCAAAGAAAACATTAATTATTTAAAAATTCAATTCCTGTCAGTCTTCAAATCCAGTTCATAGTTACCTATATTTACAAAAAAACACAAAAACTGATATAGAATTAGGGCATCTCTCATGTATAACTGTTCCAAGTTCCATAGAGGATCTAACTAAAAAATATGAGCCATCTCTAAGCGCTCAGACGAGTTAATTCAACGTGGCATCGCTAAGAGCATATAAGCGTTTATAAAAAATAGTGCTTTTGATGAAAAAAATGAATTCGACTTCCATGTAAATGGCCTTTCAAGACAAAATCTAACTAAAATGTGGTCTCAAGATTAATAAACCAGAATAATATCTATTTACTGAAGTACATTAAACAAACAATTTTTACTACTACTCCTCTCCTAAGCCATATCAGAATCTATATATTAAAAAAAACCCTTTGAACAAAAAATATTTAATCCTATCTCCTTATTCCTTAAACACTGAACCAAAGCAATATAGAAAAACTCATAGATTCACAGAAAAGAACAAAAATTTAATACTGAATTCTGCACAAAAAATTTCATACTGAATTCTGCACAAAAAATTTCAAACTATTAAGCATATTCATGGAGTTCAAAAAAGGCAGACACATTCTGAACTTCTTAACAAAAAAAAAAAAATAATAATAATAATAATAATAATAACTTTCTGGATCAAGTAGAGGATTACCTTGATCAAGCAACTTTCATTTACTTCAGCCGAAAAGAAAAAAAAAATTAAAACAAAAGAGAAAATTTTACTGTGTGTGTGTGTTATTTTTTTCCTGGGGTTTGGACAATTCATGCATAGTTGCCGTTTAATACCACCTTTTGCGGAGTTACTGTCATGTGCTCATTGCTTACAAGTTTAAGGTTTTGGGAGTGGCTGCTGGCTTTCTTTCTCAGAAGTGTGAAAAAGGTTAAAATTAATACTGTATTAATTCAGACAGGTAAGCCTTTGGTAATTGCATAGATTTTGCTTAAACGCCACTCCCAATTAATTGATTTTTGCCATTATTTTCGGATCCTATCTATGGCTTTTAAAAATTAATTGATTCACTTTACTTCTTCTATCCTAAAAAAATTGGCGAGAATTAGGAAAGAAAATTTTCTAAAATTTTTTTAGTAGTTTTCTTATACTCTATTAACTCAAAAATGTAATTGTTTCTTGAAATAAATCCAAAGTTATATTAAATTTTTTTTTACTATTATTTATTATTTTTGAACATTGCATGAAACGGACTAAGTTGGTGGGAGACATGAGACATCTAAAATCTCTCTCTCTCTCTCTCTCTCTCTCTCTCTCTCTCTCTCTCCTTTGTATTTATTTTTTCTGTTATTCAGGAAATCCTTTTTTTTTTCTCGATTTTTTGAGTTACTAACTCGAGGAAAGGAGAGAAGATGGGCCAAATTTCTCTTTTTGTTAGTGCATTACCCCAAGATGCACTAAATCCTTGAAAATTAGATCCTACAAATATTTCACGCCAAAAATTCATTTGCCCTACACTTCTTCTTTTCTTCGTAGAAAAAGCTAATGGGTAATCAAAATTCAAATTTGAATAATTTTATAAATACTTTCTAAATTCATAACTTTAATTCAACCCGATAAGAAAAATATATTTTTAGTTCAATAAGAACTCAAATTTCTCATTATTTTCAAAGTGGCTGACCATCAAGAATTAAGATCATTGAGGACTATTAAAAATAATCAGGTTGTAATTACTACATGTATTTTAATATATATTGCTGTATATATTTTTATATAAAAAAAATTAATTCTCAATCCAAATTTTACTGTTTATCCTGTGTTTAATAGTTGTATTGTTAGATTATAAGAATGATAGTGATTTCATAATCTATTTTTATTTATTTTCAATCAGTTAAACAGTTTCATACTTTATTTTTATTTATAAAAAACTGGATCGAACTGAACCGGATGAGTCGGTATTATAGTTAAATATGGAACGAATAGTTCCATTTTTAAGATTGAACCAGTAGTTCTATTTTTAAGATTTTATTTGGTTCGATTTTTTCCTTCAAAATCAGACCAAACCAAACCCCACCTACTCCTAATTTTCATACTTTATTTTTATAATTTTTAAATATAAAGAATCAGACCAAACTAGAACTGGAACCAAAATTGAAACTGAAATTGAAATTTAAACGGAATGATTTTGTTTCAGTTCGGTTTGATTCTATAGTTTGATATAGAAACAATGATTTCATTTCTAAAATTTCTGTTAGTATTCGATTTGATTTGCTCCCCTTCAATCGGACCGAACTGGATCGCGTCCCTTCCTAGATGGGGTTGGTATGGGGGAGGTTGTGTTGGAATAAATGGTGAAGAATGATTTTTTAATTACAGTAAATTGAAATTTTTAAATGGTAAATAATTCATTTCAAATGGCAAATTTTGTAATTGAATTACTTTTTTACTGCTGTTTTAAAATAATTCACCATAAATTTTTAAAAGCTCTACATATAACTCAATATATTAATATTTCCTTGAAAAATTCAAATTAATGTTCAAGATTTTATGCATTTGAGAAGAATGTAAATTAAAGTGAATCATAATTACAATAATATTTGTTGACCCAAAAATTGAAGCCAACAATCCCTTAGCCGCCTCTTTGTCTAATCACCTACCGCAATCCTCTTTTCCAGAGCTCCGATAAGAATGTTTGCTCTTGTATCATTGTTACAAGCATACTGGATAGAACTTACCCTAGAATTTGGCTGGTTAGAGAAGTGTGTTCCAGGTGCTTTTAAATCTTACAAATTAAACTTTAATTAGGGAACACTCAGTAGAGTAATCACAATATTTCTTGCAACGGGTGCGAACTTGGGGATTAATTTCCAGTGTGCTTAAGATTAAACAAGCTTATTAAGGGAAGAAACTCAGTCGCCCTGGGGTTGGACATTGTCAAGTCTTTTATGAAATACACAACATTCTTGTTTTACGTAGAAAATCGAGCAAAATAATAGAGAGCTGTATTTATATGACTAATTAAGCCATATTAGCATGACAAAACTCTAGAATAGAATATGCATCGTTACAGATGAGAGAAGAAAAGGATTAAATCTGCTTTTGGAAGACATTCTAATTAGTTGGTCCAACTCCATGGCCACTTCTTTCATAGTTGGTCTTTTTCTTCCATTTAAATCCAAGCATCTCTCTGCAAGATTAGCAACAGTAACGATCTCTTTCTTCGCACCATTTTCTTGCATTCGAGGATCAAGAATTGTGTTAAGCTGTTTTCCTTTCATGGATAAAAGAAAACGTGTTACTAAACTTAGTTTCTCTTCTGATGGACTTGAGGATATTGGCTTCTGTCCCGTCAAAAGCTCCACCATAACAACCCCAAAGCTATAAACATCGCTCTTCTCTGTGAATTGGTGTGATCGAAAGTACTCTGGATCTAAATACCCAAATGTCCCTTTGACCTTGGTGGTTAAGTGCGTTTGATCCAACGCAATAGACCTTGAAATTCCAAAATCGGACACTTTAGCTCTATATTTTTCATCTAAAAGGATATTATTCGATTTGATGTCCCGGTGATAAATGGGAATGGAAGATGCATAGTGCAGATAGGCAAGGGCATTTGCGACTTCTGCAGCGATTCTCAAGCGCACATCCCATGAAAATGGAAAATTGGGACTTTCATCATGTATGAGATCAAAGAGGGTTCCATTGGAAATGAATTCATAAACTAGCAATGGAACTTCAGTCTCTAAACAACATCCTAGTAGCTTCACAACATTTCTGTGATTTATTTGCGAAAGTATGACAACCTCGTTTATAAATTCCTCTTGTTGATTTGCATTGACTAACTTGGATTTCTTCACTGCAACTATTCTTCCATCTGATAGCATGCCTTTATAGACCGTACCTTGGCCTCCTTTACCTATTATTCGGCTTTCATTGAAGCAATCAGTCGCTTTCTCCAACTCCTTAGAACGGAAAAGTTTCATTCTCTCAAGGACATCTTCATTAGACGATATCTGTTGTTGCAACAAAAGACCTCCATTTCGTTGGAAAAATTTCTGTTTGCGCTTATTTCTTTTCCTATTCTTCAGTACTTTGTACAACACGAAGGTAACCCCCAATAGGAACAATAATACCAAGGCTATGCATAAACCTGTATGAAAAATCCATAACATGTATGTTAAGATAGTTAATTGTACCATCATAGCCAATGGATTAGATAATCTCTGGTTGCAAAGGCAGATTTAGCTAGTTTTATCAAGAATTCATTAGCTATAAACCACAACCTAAACATGCACCAGAAGTTTACACTGTATTTTCCACCTATGTCAAGTAAAATGATACTTTCTAAATTCTGCATCACTTATAGAATGAGAGATTCATTACCTTCATACATATAGGAGTATCTTGAAGGTTGCAGAATGCAACCAAGACCATCTTTTCTGCCATCACCAAGATACCCTTCCCGACAATCACAACTGTAATTACCTGGAAGATTATGGCAGATGGCATTTTCATCACATGGATGATCCTTGCATTCATCAACATCTAGCAGATGAAGTTTCATCAAATTAGCCCGATAATGGCCAGGCCAAAAAATGATGATATACATACTTTTATCGAATAGGGGAAAAGTCCTTATAACTAACCTATGCAGCCTGGACTGAGATAAGGATTGCCCTCATATCCTATAGAGCATTTGCAGTTGTACCCCCCTGTTCCAGTACCAGAATCAACACAAATGCTTTCTCCATAACATAGGTTAATGCCAGTCGAATTCTGAGCTTCAGTGCAATTTTTGTCCCCAGTTTCCCATTCAATCACCAATGGCACGTTATCTAATGAGAACGACATATTATTGAGATCAGATATGCGAAACGTGTACCTATCCTGCTTTCCAAGAAACGCGTAACCACAGGGATTAAATGACCGGACATTAAGGTGATCATTCAAGCTTGACAGGGAAACAGAGAAATACTGTAAACCCTTTGTTATGGAGGCCTGGCAACAGCCAATTCCAGAGCAAACTCCTTCAATCAAATCCTGGATTTTCGAACATATACCAACGCAAGCACTTATGGAATCTTCCATATCTTCTAACAACGAGTAGTCATCGCATCCAATGACTGTGAGCTGGTTTTCAGTAGACAGGCTAAAAGAAGTGTTCATTAAACTGATAGACACCGAGTTATCGGTAGTTGTATTTCCATCTTTATCATAGCACACTGATGCCAAGGAATTCTTGACCCATATTTTGTTGTCAAAAATAGCTGTGACCTCGAGATCAGTTGTGCCAAGAAAGGCCTTGGGAGGGTCCGAAAATGTATCGCAGTTGATATTGAAAGACGGATTGAGGGAACAACTACCATTTACGCCAATACCAAAAGGGTATGGAACAGTTAGATTCCCACACGTGCTTTGGCAGCCAGGTTTCGCAGTGGCCGTGTTACTATTGTCAGCAAGCAATACTGGAAGCTGCTGCCACAAGAAAATAAAGACAGCGGTATGCAAAACCAAGTTCATTTGCATAATCAGTGGCAAACTTTGCTTCCTTAGTCAGGTAATGAATTAACTCTTGGTTTTTCCACCTTAAGAAGAACAGATTTGGTTTCTTGTTGAAATTGCCGACAGCGTGCCGTGGAGACGAAGTTGGATTGAACGACAGCCGGCAGTGAGTCAATGAGGTTTAATATAATTGATAAAATCGAATTGTTTCCTTGTCTCTTCCGGGAGTACAAATATAAAAACTTAGAATACAAGGATTAGATCAGACTTGTTTTTTGTACGGAACTCAGCCTGTGTTTTTCGTGGCCCGAGAAAATTGAGAGTCACGGTAACTTGATAGCCAATATAGAACTTTATCAAATCTCATTATATGAACTATATTCAGTCTTGCTAATATTAAGGGATATAATCCCACATCGAATAAAAATAAAAATATAGACCAATTTATAAGATTTTGGGTTATTCTTCTTAATAAGGTTGATCTTTTAAGATGGATCCCCAAGTCTTAACATGGTATCAAAACTCATTAAACTCCAACGAGCGATTCGATCCGATTAAAAATAAAAAAAAATGAGCATACGAATTTCAAGATTGGTCTGCTCAAACGAGCCACCATCTTGTGGAGGCATGTTAAGGGATATAATTCCAAATCGAATAAAGATGAAAACATAGACCAATTTATAAGGTATTGAGTTACTCATCTTAACAAGATTGATCTTTTAAGATAAATCTCCAAGTCTTAACAGCTAAGGCATTCCCTACTAGCTACGAGCATTGTGAAAATTAAGTGGGAAAATATTAGCTTGGACGTACCCCATAAGCATTTAGACCCTTTTTTTTTAAAGGGGATGGTCTTAAGTTGAATAAAAACGAGCCTCTTAAGGAAACTATATAAATTATAAAGAGCCCTTCACTCTTTGCATTAGACACAACTAAGAAGAGGAGTAGTAGAGCTCTCAAAATATAAAAATCAATGTTAAATATTGTTTTCTTTTCTAAGTTCATATCTGTTTAGGAAGATGATATCTCAAAAATCTTCTAGTTGCAGGTAATTTCGCAATTGCACTAAAGTTTGTAATATTCCTCTTTTAAAGTTAGAGGATAGGCTTTGTAGTGCCTAACGACGTAAGTAAATTTTACCGAACCCCGTAAATTATTGGGTTTTTATTTTTCTTATTTCTTGGATTTGGTATTTTTCTAACAATTGATACAGTGCGCTAATTTCGGTATGTAGCAACGCACGGTCTTAGGCATGCCAATAAATTAGAAACTAGAAATTGATATGGAAGAAAAGTCGGAGAAGATACTAATCCACACAAAGATCAATGTCAATGCATTTGGTAAAATTTGTAATTTGTTATATCTGAAAACAAGAAGTATCCGTTATGGAGGAAATATGAAAGAGAAAGACGTAGAGAGCACTAGAGGAAAATTTAATTCAAAGATAATTGGAAATTGACTCAATTTGAAAAATAAACTCTTACATTTCCAATATCAACTAGGTATCACTATTGACGTCCATATCACTTCTTCTAATCAGTTAGCTGACTTGTTGAATTTGAATGAAGTATTCGAAGATGGGGATAAAACTTTGTTATTGTTGGGTTCTCTTCCCGATGAATATGTAGATTTTACCAACACTTTGATTTATGAGAAAAACAAACCAAATCTTGAATACTCATGCACTACACTTTATCATACTGAGATCAGAAAGTTCACAAAGATGCAACAAAAGATGTTTATGCAGTAAAGGGTCGTTCTAAAGGACAAAAACCAAGGAGAAGATGCAAATCTCATAAGAAAGGGCATTGAACGAAAGATTGTCCCAAATCAGCCACAATGTGATAAGAAAATGCATAAATCAGCAAGTAGGAAACATTCTTATTTGGTACAACACCGTGGTTATTTCTTTTATAGTTGGCCTTTTTCTTCCATTTAAATCCGAACATCATTGTGCAAGATTAGCAACAATAGGATCTCTTTCTTCACACTCTTTTCGAGAATTCGATGATCAAGAATTGTGTTAAGCTATTTTCCTTTCTGAGATAAAAGAAAACGGGTTACTAAACTTCTTCTTGTGACGTAGTTAAAGATTTGTCATGTCAAGAACTCCACAAGAACCACGAGATAAATGATAGACTACATGTAGATAATCATTTACAGATTGATGTACATATTGATGACATGACATTATTTTAAAATTTAAATGACTTCCTTCTCTCTCTCTCTCTCTTTTGCTCTCTGTCTCTCTTCCAAACTGTTTTTATCTCTTTTTCTGTACATCAATCTCTAAATAATTAGAAAAATGCTAGTTGTACATAATGAAGTGTACCGAATGGTCTACATCCCCCTCACATGGGTGAGAGGCCCACTCGAATTAATTGTATTTTATTCGCGTGGGCCTCCATCCATGTGAGGGGGGTGTACACCATTCGGTACATCCCGATGTACCGCTAGCACGATTGAAATAATTATGTACAAATAGCATTACTGCTAGAAAACACAAGTTGGTGATTCATATGTCCAGGCAATTGAAACGCTGGTCCACTATATAAAAAAAAGCATCTATAGACTAGAAGACCATATACATTTATTAAGACGCATAGATAATCATCCAACCTAGAAGGTACATCTTAAATGGAAAATATCCAAGCACTATAAGTATATATAATCAGAAATTCTATAAGAATTCCATAGCCATTAATTACTCTTGCAGAAATCACAAAAGAATTATGGATTTATTTATTTATTTATTGCAGTTTCTCAATTTCGTTTGTACACTTAATTTTCTTTCATTTTTGTTCATTGTAAGTTCCGAAAACAGCAATTTGGAAACATAAATTGTTCATGTTGAACTACAAAGCATTTAGACGTTGTTCCATGGTGCAATTCTCTTGGTGTTGAACTGATTGCTTAGAATGGAAGGCAACTCTAAAGCATCAATGTTCTCTAAATTTGTCAGAATCGAGCTCATAATCTCAATTCGGAAAGTTTGTTTCAGCGCACACATCATGAACACTTAGCTAGGCTCGGTATGCATCTTTTTCAACCTCAAATTCTACTGTTTTCTCCTTCGAATCGCTATTTTTAGTTAAATTTTGCTATTTTTGATAACAATTCGCTTGCATGTTAGGAAATGATTTTTAGCCCAATTTGAGCTAGATTTTTCACAGCTTACTTATTTTATTATATATTTTATTTTGGTGTGATTTTTGAAATTTTGTCATTTTTGGTAAAATTCGAATTTTTAGCTATAAAGTCCGGCTTGTAGACTTATTTTCGGTATTGCTTGATTTATTAAAATACATTAAATTTTAGAGATGTTTTCTCTATATTTCCTTGACGATATTCTTGTGTTCTTCTCTGTGATTCATTTGTTAGAACTAGCCAGATGGATAATATCTATTCTGCGCGACGTCAAGAGGTTAAGGTTTAGAGTGGATATATTGAAACCATAATTGTTATTGGATTTAAAGTGAATTTTCAATTATATATGCTTAGTAATTAGATTCTTTCCAAACAGTGTCTTGGACCTGTTGATCATTTGAATTGGTTTTGATATGATTATATAAAAGTTTTTATATTTTTTATTTAATAAATTATTCAAATTGGTATTTGCAAGAATTAATGATTTGTCGATCTAGGTGTATTCCATTGCGAATCAATGAATACTGAATAATTTAAATCGTGGATATTTTTAAAATCAAGTTGTGATCAAGATCTTATTGTAATCACATTAATTTCTAGCATCAAGTTCAAAATAAACAATTGGTACAACTTTAAGGAGAAATTTTTTTAATCAAACATATTTTGAATATACAGTCTACCAATAAAATAATTTTTCACATAGATTCATAATTTTTCTCTACTTTTTAACCACACATTTAAAAAAAAAAAAAAAAAATTTTTTTCATTTCAAATAATTTTTTTTCCAAACAAACAGTAAATGTCGTTTTGAATGAAGTGATTTTTTACAATACTATATTCGATTCATTTAGATGTAATGGTCCTTAACCACCCCTTACTAATCACTTTAAACTTAAGGGAAACATGTAAATAATTTGTTTATTTTGTATTAATTTAATAACATTAGAGTCAATGGGCTGAAGACAACCATTTTAGATTGGTGCAGGTACCAATTAGTGTCACACAGTGATGAGAATGGATCGAATCGAGTCGACTCGGCTCATATTCGGGCTCGTTGCTTAACGAGCTTATGGGCACGGCTTGGCTTGTAAAAAAAAAAGATGAGCTCGACTCGGCCCACGAGCTCATAGCCTCTCTTTTTTTATTTTTTTATTTAATACACGTTTTTTTTTCTAATTTTTTTTTTAAAAAAATAGATTTTCGGTAAAATTTTATCTTATAAGCATTTTTATTTTGTAAACAATTTATTTAGACTTTGATAAAGTATATTTTTATAATATATTTTTTATGAATTTATCTTATAAATAATACTTATAAATTTTTTGTAATTACAATTTAATTTTTTTACTTATAAATAATTTTTAATTAATATATTTTCATTTTCAAGTTTGTTTTGAAGAAAATATATTAATTGAAAATAATTATTTTATAAATGATAAAATTAAAAAAAATATGAGAAATTGTCAAATGAATTTTCAAAATATTTTTCATTTTAAAAATAATAAAATATTAAAATATAAACCCTCCTCCTTTATCCGGGCTTGGGACCGGCTACTTCAATAGTTCAATTTCGAGTAGGCGGAGTTAAAAATTGTACACGAACAACTTGTTACGTATACAATTTTTTTTTTAAAAATTATAAAGGTATTAAAATAAAAATTCGTCATAAATATAATTAAATTAAATATCACTTACTTGACTACATGTAATTTCGGCATATTTATCTTGCAGTCGAAAATGAGCGTCTTGTCAGTCATTCACGCACATTAATGCTTCTAAAATATCTTCTTTTCGTCGATTCCTAACTTCTGATAGAACCCTAGACCCTGCACTAAAAGCAGATTTCGAAACCACAGTGCTAACCGGAGGTATTAGTAGATCTTTTGCCATTGCAGAAACTATTGGTCATCGACGTTCACACTTTCGTCAGAAGTCAACTACTTTTTCTGAATTTTTCCTTAGTGCATTGTTACTAGGCCAATTATGATTAAAGTAATCAAGTAATTCAGCAGGCAATGCATTTGGACTATTACTCGATGTTTGAGTACATGCAGTGGAAGACAAACTACTATTACTGGATAAACCATATGCATATCCAGTTTGACCATATCTATATGAGTTCATGCCTTCAAATAAATTTAAAATTTCGGCATCGTCATCTCCTAAATTAGTGGGAGGAGTACTTGTAGAGCCGAAGGGTACACGAGTAATATGTGTACCCATTCGTGAAGCATATGTTACATACATTTCAGATAAAGTTACTTCCAAATTCCTATAAGTAATAGGTACGTTAAAAGTTAAAGATTTTGACATTCGTTCAATTATAAATTTAGTACCCGATAAATTATATTGGGGGTCCATGACGCATGCTAATGGAAATAACATGGGCAAGTCTTCCCAATATTTTCTAAATTTTAATTCCATGGCAATTATAATTGAACTAAAATCGGGATCATTTTTATATCTATCAAAAGCCCTAGAAATTAGATAAAGACGTTGAATGACCATACAACTAGTAGGATAATAAACAACAGATAAAATATTTGTAGAATCATAAAAACATTTCAAAAAAGCTTTAATTTTAATAACTAAAGTTCAATCGGATTCATTCAAAATATTTTCGTCGTCGTCCATATGCCTATTGTTATAAAATTCAGTAATTAAATGCTCGAAATATTCACATGATTTTAATAATAAATATGTGGAGTTTCATCTATGCGCTACGTCGTTAGTAAAAGTTTTTGAATGCGACACCCCATTTTTGGCACAAAAATTCTCAAACGCTTGTTTTCTACTAGGTGTAATAGTGATATAAGTTAGTGCATTCTTAATTCGTTGAATTTCATCCTTAACATATTTTAAACCATCTTGTACTATTAAATTTAAAATATGGCATACACATCGAATATGAAATAAATAACCACCGAATTCGGGTTGAAATACTCTTTTCAATTTCTCGATAACAACCTTATTTACACTAGCGTTGTCGAACGTAAAAAAGCGAATTTTACTCTCGCATTTATATTCTCTGATAATGTTCATAATAGCACTAAATATATTGGGAGCATTGTGTGGGTACTCAATAATTTTAAAAGCAATTATTCTTTTATGCATGATCCAAAGTGAGTCTATATAATGTGCAGTTGCAGCAATATAACCTCTTTTATTAATCCCTTCCCATAAATTCGAAGTTAAAGATATCACACCCCCATATTTTTCTAAATCGGCAATCAATGTTTTCTGTGCAGTTTCAAAATATTCTATTGTATCAGAACGAACAGTATTTCGACTTACCCCAACGTACCTCGGTTGAAGACATTCTTGCACAAAGGTAATGAAATGTTGGTTGTCCATTTGTGCTAGTGGCAACTCAGATCCGGCAAGGTATTTTACCATTCCTGTTCGAGTTCTTTCCGCCGAATACATCCACGTACTAAGTGGCGTAGTAGTAGTACCGCTGCCTGGACTACCAAATTGTAGTTGCGTTTGACTAACAGGAAGAAGGCCATGTTTGGCCACACATGTTTTGTAGTGACGGTTGAGCTGGGTGGTTCCAATGCCTTTTTGATGGGCCAATCGTTGTTGACAGTATTTACATACTGCTTTGATTTCTTGAATTCCATCGATCACATGACCAGTTTGAACCAATTTAAAATGGTTCCAACATTTTGCCTACTTCTTCCCCTTTCTCTTCCCTCTTGCATCGGGAATTTCAATAACAGGTTCATCATCCTGTTCCAAATCAATTGGAATATCGGCATCAACGTCATCCAAATCAATTGGATGACTACTTTCATGAACATTGTAATCTTCAATATTTTCTGGAATGGGTATTTCATCTAGACCGACGAACTCATTCCCAAATTGATTTTGGGGCACATGTGCTACATTCTCGACTCCGACATCGAACAAGTTTTCAATAAATGAGCGTGGATCCATTTGTGAATAATTGAAATTGAATATTGAAGAAGAAGAAGTGAAGTAGAATTGAGAAGTGAATGAATAAATATTATGTAGTAGTGTAGAAAATATATTGTAAAATCAAGATTATAATTTAATGATATGAATGTAAAATGTAGAAGAGTATAGAAATAAGAATGAATGAATAATATTGATTATAATTGATTTGTAGAGAGTATAGTAGAGAATAAGAGATTGATAGTAAATTTGGTGAGAAAAAAATGTTGTAATTGATGGGTATTTATAGGAAAAAAATGAAATTTGAAAAAAAAATAATAATTTTTTTTTTTGACAAAACTCAAAAGTAACCAAACGGTCACTCTCTGAAAATTTTTAATTTTTAATTTTTAATTTTTTTTTGGTTTGGACGAGTCCACGAGCTGGCTCGGCTCGTGGCTCGCACTTGGACGAGTCACAAGCCCAAGCTCGTGAGCTCGTCAAGCCGAGCTCGGTTCGTTCAAATTTTTTTTGTTCGACTCGTTGCTCGGGCTCGTTTTTTACGAGCTCGAACGGCTCGTTCTCGTTTTAGATGAGTCGAGCCCACGAGCAGCTCGGCTCAATTGCCATCTCTAGTCACACATCATATAAACATACAAGAAAAATGATACTCTACCTGCATGGGTGACCGCATGTGAATGTACGGGATCTATATGAATAAAATAATATTTCCCCGCATATGAGTGTGCGATCATCCATACGATCACCCATGATATTCTTGTAGCATGACTCAACATATAAATAGGGCCAAAGAAAAAATGCTGTTTTTAGGTAAAAAAAAAATGATACTATAAACACCAAAATTTCAAACATTATGTATTAATATACAAGTGTCGGTAATTTCAAGAATTAATAGTTCTCTCTTGTTTCTTACAATCTATACAGAGAAAGATGGCTAGTATATTGCAAGTCAATTGCTTCATGGGAAGGCCTCCATTTTCCCACAAATTTGATCATCATTTCAGAGATTCACTCCCTTCTTCTTTGAGTTTTAAGGTAAACAAATCTGTCTGTTTCCTTTGTCTTGTGAACAGGCTCAATTAGTAAGTTGAACTGGATAGTATTAAAGGGGGAAAAAGGGAAAAAAGAAGAAGATATGTTAATGTCCAGTCCAGTTTAATATAGTGTATTGAACGAACACACAAGATATATGCGATTTTTTTTATCAGGCTATAACCAAGAAACTGTATATTTGTACTGTGTCTATATAACAGCCACTCTTCAGAAAGTTGCAGCAGAATCCAATTTGGGCTAATGTTCCCAATATCATTAAGGAGGCTTCAGTAAGATTATTAGATACATTTGTCGATTTGACATTTGAATTCGTTGACCAGCCATTGATTCCATCCCAGGTAATGCGAAACAATCCCCCACCCCCAAGTACGCTCACATGTTTATATCATATTTGGTAGAGTGGATTTTACCGTATTAGACAATATTAGAGAATAGAAGAGATAAACTACTGTCTTATTGTCTAGTTCAGTATGGCATGCTAAACCTGTCATTTGAGTTTTGTGTCAACAGGGTAATTTTGCTCCGGTAGAAGAGCGGGGAGACGCTATTCATGTGACCAGCATAAAAGGAAGGATCCCAGATGATTTTCAAGAGGGTGTTTACATTAGAAATGGTATGCCAATTGTTTCGATCTTTACTAGAAAACCAGATAATCAATGAACTGTCAAAATGTCCTTGAGTTGAATTGGACTGTGTACCTTTTTCCTTGGAGCTATTCCCTGTTTATTACTGTTAATTACAATGCATGGATAAGCACAAAGTCAGATTAGTCCTTGAAAATTCTAGTTTATGAGCCATTTGGATGGTTGATCTACCAGGTCTGTAAAATGTATCGTGTCCATTGTCTTTATACAGTGCATATTTAGAAAAACTCCAAAAATGGAACTTTTTATTTTATTTTTTTTGGTTTCTATAACATTAAAGTATTGCATGATTCTCTGCACATACATCCAAAATGAACATGGTTTTATTATTTTAATCTCTAAGGTTCTTGATAAAATGACTCCAACTCAAAATCATGTTATGTTATAATATTGTTCTTGTAATTTCAGTCTGTCTTTTTCCCAGATGATTCTGTCTTATTGTGCCTCCGAGACCAATTGAAAAATTACAACTAAAAAAGAAAAAGAAAGACCACGGTTGATAGTTGATTTGTTGGCAAATCATGGAATCAGTGGAGAGGACAAATAGCTAAATGAAAAAGCAAAAGTCTGAAAAACATTGTTCATTGTAACTTTAGAACGGTATCCTTTTTCATTCCCGCATTATTCCACCCTTGACCATTTGTTTTTGGAGAGCAACAGAGCATTTTTTGCCATGCTTAAAAGTTACTTTTCTGAAAGGTAAGTCGAAAAGTAACTACGAAAATCATGTGTGACAAAAATAAGTAACTTAAAAGAAGTTAAACTTGCAATTAAGCATAGCTAAACATGCTCTACGCCAAGTTGGTTGGTTGAATACTCTTGAGCTACATGCCCTTTCAAATATTGATATATACAATGAAAAGTACTAAACTTTAGACTTTATTCTTAAAAGTAAGAGCTTTAGACCATTTTTGGCGAAGTTTCTCTAACGCAGAATTGCTAGATAACTGCTGTTTTCACTTCACATGATATTATTATGGTCCATATAGGCCCAAATCCTTTATTTGGGGGATTAAAATCGACAAAATCCATGTTTGGAAAATCAAGCCACGCATGGATAGAAGGCGAAGGAATGCTTCATGCTTTGTATTTTTGTAAAGAATGTGATGGCAGCTGGATCACTACCTACAACAACAGATATGTCCATACTGATACGTTCAAATTAGAAAAGAAAAGAAACAGACCAGCATTTCTTCCAGCTATTGAAGGGGATCCTCGTGCCGTACTGTCAGCTTTTCTACTAAATTGGGTAAGCAGATTTCACAAAAATATACCTAGCTACGCTACTCTGTTACTTAAAGATAGCTACATACTCAACGCTACTATTGCTGAATTTTTTATCTTGGCAGTTAAGATTTGGCTTGGTGGATAAATATCTTAGCAACACGAATGTTTTTGAGCATTCAGGGAAGTTCTACTCGATTTCTGAGAATCACATTCCTCAAGAGATTGACATTCGTACGCTAGAAACTCTTGGAAATTGGGATATCAATAAAGCTTGGCGTAGGCCATTCACTAGCCATCCCAAGGTAGTTCTTTGAACCTGTAAAAAGCTCGAAAAATCCATGATTTAATCTATTCAATTTTTTTTCAACATCTTTTTTAACATTGTAAGTGAAACAGAAAGCTCCATACACTGGAGAGCTTTTGATTATGGGGATCTCTCCGAGCAAGCCTTACTTTGAAATCGGAGTCATCTCAGGTATAGAAAAGTACGTAAAGCTCCTTTATATATATAGTAAATATGGCTAATTTTAAGATATTGCATTTTTTTTCAGCTGATGGAAAGAAATTAATTCATAGAGCCGATCTCAAATTAAATAGGTGTTGCCTTTGCCATGAAATAGGAGTTACGGAAAGGTAGCCTGTTTATTTGAAGGCTTTCACTGTGGTGTTCGATATCAGAATACATTGCAATATTTCGAGTTAATAACTCTTTTTCAGGTACAATGTGATCATGGATTTTCCTGTAACCATAGACATAGATCGACTCATAAGTGGAGGCCCGTGAGTATTCTTCGTGTTAACCTTAAGAAATTCTCTTTCATATATAGCTCGTTAATGGATATGTTTAGCAAAGAAAAACTTATATTTGAATCCTTGTGCACTTTGATTTATGGATATATAGGTTAATCAAGCACGAAAAAGAAGGACGTGCAAGGATTGGAATAATGCCTCGTTATGGTGATGCAGCTTCCGTCCAGTGGTTTGAAGTTGAATCAAGCTGTACATTTCACATTATTAATTGTTACGAGAAGGGTAATGAGGTAATAAATCATATATTTTGATATCTTGCCAATCGAATCCATAAGAAAAGTAATCATTGTGTGGTGACTGGTATACAATTTTCTATATGTTTGGATGGGACGAGCAGGTCGTAGTGTTGGCATGTCGAGCTCGTGATTCAATCATACCAGGACCTGATTTTGGCTTGAACAAATTTGAGTGGTTCTCTAAAGGGTTTAAGGATATAGGTTCTGTTGAAGAAACTGATGAAAAATTACAATTATCATTTTTCTCTAGTGCATATGAATGGAGATTGAATATGGATTCCGGAGATGTGGAGGAGAGGAATCTCACTGGAACCGAGTATTCTATGGATTTTCCGATGATGAATGAAAAGTTTGTTGGTCTTGAAAATAAGTTCGGGTACGCACAGGTGGTCGATTCAAATGTGAGCTCCATATCAGGTAAATTACATGGTCTTCTTTAAAGTTATCGTACTTTTTATCGTTGGTCGTAACCAATAATGGATCATAAAGGTTTTCCCCAGGCATGGCAAAATATGGAGGGCTAGCCAAACTTCACTTCAAGGAAAGGAAACTCGACCTTCTTCCGGTAAACTACCCTTATATGTTCCCCTAGTACATGTTGGACTTTGTGTGGAGCCTAAATATATTATTCACTTATCCTGAAATTGCAGATTGACCTAGTTTCCTATGCTATATAAAGGAATTAAAGTGGAGCATGATCTGTATTGAACCAATTAACCTAAAAGTTTAAACTTTTAAATGGGGCACGTGTGTACTATTTAAATATTATCTTCAACACGCCACTTCATTTTCTCTCATCAAAGCTTAATACATGGACAATTTTATTGAATGAGTAGCGGCAAGACTTCAACTTAGCACATTTTGCCTCCTCTAATATCATATTGAATCACTTGGTCTAAAAACTTGAACCATTAAATAGGATCACATGTAAATCATTTAAATATTATATTCAACAATCTATGTGTTTCTGTGTTTTCAGGGGCGGATTTGGCAGTGGGCTGCACTTGGCTGTAACCCACTGTCAACCAAGCCTAGAACCTATAGAAAATAAAAAAAATTTAATGGAAATTGGTTTTAATTTTAGGGAAAATTTCTTAAATCCTATTTTAAAAATAGTATATTTTCAAAATCAGAAATTAAGTTTCAAATTTCCAAAATCAGATATTCATTTAAAAAATATTTATAATTTATTCAATTAATTATATATTTTATTAATTAAACAAATTAAGGTCACAGATTTACACAATTTGGTCACAAATTCACAGTTTGGTCACAGATCGAAATTTATTAGGTCACAAATTTTTTTCGAGATCATGGATTGAAATTTATTAGGTCACAGATTTTTTTGAGGTCACAGAATGAAATTTATTAGGTCACAGATTATTTTCGAGGTCACGAATCAAAATTTTAATAAGTCGCAATTTATTTTCAAGGTCACAAGTCATAATTTATTAGGTAACAAATTATTTTTGAGGTCACAGATTGAAATTTTATAGTCACAATTGGTCACAGATTTGTTATTGGTCACAAATTAGCCAATTTAGTGGTCACAGTTAACCAAATAATCTGTGATCACCGCCCAACAACCATTGTTGCCCCGCCACCACCTCACAAATTGGATCTGAACACCACCGCCACCCGCCACCACCTCACAAAGTCTGGATTTGAAAATCAACACCACACAATCGCACCACCACCGCGTCACAGTAGCACATTACCATCACACCCACCACACCTTCGTTCCCGCCACCGCACCATAGCACTATCGCTGCGCACAGCACCATACCACCACCGTGCACAACACCACACAACTCACCCAACCACCGCACCGCACCGCACTTTCTCAAAACCAGGAAAACCACCAATCTTCCTCCACCACTATCGGTTTCCTCATCTAGGGTTACACCACAAAAAAAATCGACTCAGCACTTCTCCAGCTTCGAAGAAGCATATTGGAGAAAGAAACCAACTTAAAACCCCAAAATCATTGTCGCTGCACCCCACCTCCACCAACCGCACCACCACCACTATCATCATCACTGCACAAACCACCGCAAACACCACCACAAACATCACCATAGACCACCGCACCACCATAGATTCACACCCTTTATGTCGGACACACGGATCTACGACTACCATGAAGCAGCAGTGCTCGTCTCCAGTGACAACGGCGGCAACGGTCGCTTGTGGTGTGGTGTCGGCCAGAGCAGCTCCTTTTTCGGGGTGGGCCGGGGTGCGGCACCGGGGTGGGGAAAATAGGGAGGATGTGAAGAGAGAGGGAGACGAAAATGCTCTGAAATGAATTTTCAATTTACATTAGGGTTTTAAATATTTTATAAAAAAATTAATTAAAATAACATTTGAATTTCTGGTTTTTGAAAGGTGAAAGTATCTACCTGATTTTAGAAGGCTTGATTTTAATACTAGGGTTTGATGTAATTACCACTTAATTTTAATGTTTAGCCCACCAACAACCAATATCACTTGGCAAGCCCAGCCAAATACTAAAAACTAATTATTTGTTTTAATTTTTGACCCAATTCTTAAAACTAACTTGACAAATCCAGTTCATTTGATTCATTTATTTTCTTCTTTCTTCAATATATCGTCATTTGAAAATCTTGAAAACCAAATTGAAACTCCCAAAAAATTTTAACCCTAAATATTTTCAATCACTTGGAGGCTGGAGCCGCCGCTGACCGCTGACCACCGACCGGTCCGACCGTCGGAGGAATTTCATCTAGATTCTATTATAGATGAATTTTATGCTGTAAAACATCGTCGGGTGCAACTATAATAGGTATCTTGTTATATATAAATTTTATTCGTATATTAAATTTTTAACAAATTTAGCCCATCGTATCACTAATTCCTGGCTCCACCTTGTGTGTTTTGTTTCATTCATTATTGCTCTTGGAATTGGGATTAGCGTTTAATCCCTAACAGTGCACCTGTTTCTCTGGTCTCAGAAATCAATATTTGTGAACCAGGATAAGAGACAACCCGAAGAAGAGTTGATAAAGGTTCAGTATCATAACTTTCCACACAATACATTTTGCACTGGAGCTGCCTTTGTGGGGAAACCTGGGAGTCCTGAAGAAGATGGTGGATGGATCATTACATATGTACATAATGAAGAATATAACATATCTCAAGTAAGTTGTCTTAAAATAGCCTTAATGTTTAAAGTGTTCTCTTTGATTAATTAATGATAAATTGAGTTGTACACTTCTTGGCTATAGGTTTATATAGTTGATGCGCAGAAATTTTCAGACGAGCCCGTGGCCATGATTACACTACCAAGTAGAGTCCCCTACGGATTCCATGGAGCTTTCATGCCAATGCATGGACTGTGATTAATTTGGCATTCCAACTGCTACATTGTCGATAATATAATGGCTAAGCTTAAAAGTAACTCTTTTTTAAAGAATGGAGAACAGATATGAGTTGCATCATGTAACAAGCACCGACACACGGTAAAGTTTATCGAGGAAACATAACTAGAGGTCGACAGTACTTCCTTGTAATGAAGTTCTTTGTAGTAAGTAGAGATTTATTTTAATATCTTTTGATTGGGAAGAGTGACCAACAATGAGGAAGCAAGAAAATAAAGGCCTGTAAATATATAAACAGTTGTTGAATAAGAACATTTTTTCAGAGTAACAACACTTATGACACCTTCATGGTAAATGGGCCGGGCCAAGCCCGATTTGCAATCGTAGGAAAGGGCTTGAGCTACTAAATCATAGATAGATGAATGAATGACTCCTCACTAAACACAAATAAGAGCTAGCTTGCATTGAGAATGAGGGGCTTCTGAAGGACTACCTGGCTCATTCGAACAAGAACTCCAGCTTGGCTCACTTCACCCCTGCAACGAAGAGAAGTAGTTTAATGGGTAGGGCGTACTATCCAATTTTATCTTATTTTTTTAAATGAATGATAAAGACATAAATATGAAGAAAAAAATTATATATATATGAATTCTCATTTGTCTTTATGAATTAAATTGTTTACAATTTACACTATAAATTCATTTAAATTAACAATTTACAGGCAAATGCATCATGATAGTTAACTACATTTATGTAGGTTACCACTTAATAAACTGCAGTTCGATGATTTCATCGCTCATTGTCCATTATGTCTAAGATTTTGGAAATTTTAGTGATTCATGTTATTTGTCGAGTGTCGACTTCTTCTTAGGTGAACTGAGCCGAGCCAAGCCAACTCGTCCCGGACCCAGTTTGAAGCCACTAGCTCTAACACTTCCTACAACATATATAGAAAAAGAACATATTCCTTCCAAATTAACACAATCATATTGTTCTGGGAACTCTGGCTGGACTTGGCCTCATTTCCATACATCGAACGTTGTACATTTGTATACAAGCATTGAATAATAATATAATTAAAAAAACTGAACCAATCCCTTTAGAAACAAGACTTCAAAGGGCTAATATTTTACAAGTTTGAATTTCTCAATTGAAAGTAATTATTTGGCTCCATGTCTCTGGCATGTTTTGAATCAGCACCTACTAGAAGATGCTCCTTCGGATAAATTATGTCGTTCAATAGGGACGGACAGAAAGATCCAAAGGAAAAGGCAGAGAATCAAGTATAAAGAACCATAATTTATTAATAGTTTAAGACACTTGCTGAAATACATCCTTAAGAACAGTGTTTTCTATTGATTTCCAGGAAGAAGAATGCTACACAGCAAATACGAAATTTTGAAGAAAAATAAGTGAGCCGTGCTCAATTTCTCAATGGAAAATTTTGAGGTTATTGTTATTCTCTTCTTGTTTATACGTGCTGAAGCTCAAGATTCATCCAATCAGCATGATGTGAATCCACTTCATCCAAGCCTGGCAGTAGTTCTTGTTGTTCTGTTAATTATGTTCTGCTTAACGTTTCTCATAGTGGCTTATGCGAAGTTCTGTCACAGACCGGTGTCTTATTATCAGTCGAATGATGAACAAGATCCTAGTGTTCTTCTTGCATCAAGATCTCGGTTTTCTGGTATTGATCGATCAGTAATTGAGTCGCTTCCATTTTTCAGGTTTTCGTCCCTCAAGGGCTCGAAAGAAGGCCTTGAATGTGCAGTATGCTTATCAAGATTTGAGGAGACTGAAGTTCTTCGATTGTTGCCAAAGTGCAAGCATGCATTCCACGTGAACTGCATTGATAAGTGGCTCGAAAATCACTCGAGCTGCCCCATTTGCAGGTACAAGTTTGATGTGGGAGATTTAAGTAGTTTGACGTATACAAACAGTTTTAGGTACCCCCGGAACTCGTGCAATCTAGCAGAAGAACCAAATATCGAGCTTTTCGTTCAAAGAGAGCAAGATCGAAATAGGTCATCCAGATTCAACGTGGTAAACACGTTCCAAAACATTGCCAGGGGGGAGGAAGACAAGGTTTTGATTCAAAAAGGTGGCAAGGATAATGGGGACGGGGAGACCTTACACAAATTCAAGCACAAGATCATTGTTTCTGATGTAATTTGTAAAAGCAGGTGGAGTGATGTTAACACTTCAGACCTTATGTTTCTGAATTCTGAGATGCTCGATTTTATGTCGAGCAAACGATTTGAACCAATCGAGTCGGACAGTGGAAGATTCAGCAATGAACTTTCATCCCAGAAACGAGTTTTGAAGATAAAGGAGGATATGGAAAGAAAAAGATTGTACCATTCTAAGGTAATTACAACTGCCACTTCAAGCTCTCCTTGTACTGACAACATAGATATAGTCGAAAATACGGCGACAAGATCATTGAATCCAGGTTCGAAGAGATCAATGTCTGAGATGACAAATATTTCAAGATTTACAGAATTCAGTACAAGCAGCAGGATCAATGGATTATTATCTCCAGTAAATATTGTAAAGGATGAAAAAGTTTTGAGGCTTTGGTTTCCCATTGCAAGGAGAACAATTCAATGGTTTGCTGGTAGAGAAACCAGTTCAGAGATTTCAAAATATGAATCAAATGTATAAATTCTACATACATTTGGTACACAGTATTAGATTTGTATTTCATTTAGTATTGTCTACTTTACCATACCAAATATGTGTCTACATTTCTATCTCATTATAATTGTGATTAATTCTACTTTTGTGGTTTTATGAAATCAATAATATGATAATCTCAGAGTATTGCCATATGCGGAGGATTGGGGTTTCATCCCAAAACAAGTTAACCTACTGAAAGTAGTCAAATCTCCTTATAATATTCTCATTTTTCCAACTATTCTCCCCTCGAATGAAGTCCCATATCATCTCAATCTCCCTTCAAGTGCTAATCTAGTCGCCTCCTTCCTCAAACAAGGAAGGATTATATGCTCCATCAAGACTAAACTCTTCTACTCTTCCACCTTTCAGCGCCAACAACAAATTTTTTTAACCATTGTGATTGACTAGGATCCAAACCTTCACTAGACTGCAAATAGGGATTCATCTTGGGCATGTACTTTGCTAAGTTTGGAGCCTAACAATTTGTTGGGAAATTGAATTTTCATCCCAAAAGATTAAAATGTTATGGGTGTGACTCAATCCCTGTATAAACTTAATATTTACTCCATGTATATAGCGGAAGGATGTGTTACTTCTTTTAAAATTCTATCATCGAATTTAAATGTCAATAAATAGTTTGTGTCTCTAGAGCTTTACCAGATAGAATGAAAAGGAGGGGATATAACAATCAAAGAATGTAAATGACAGAAATGAGATACGGACACAAATTAAGGGAGCTCAATTGAGTAGAGACATATAGTTGATGAGTGTGAAATGTACTTTCCTCTAACAGATGGTGTCCAAAGTCCACAATGAAATGCTGCCAAAATCTAGTTAAGTTATTATCTCATGGTTTAAAAGCTTGTTTGAAAGCTATATGGACATTCCTAGGTTAATCAAACCTTAACTAACAACTAGTAAGTCCAATCTATCATGTTGGACTTAATTAACGAAGAGAGATTAGAGATACGTACTAATTTGTCAATTATTCTATTCAGCATTGTATACTAATTATAATATCAAGTTTGATTTTTCCGAGATGTCAGATTAATTATATGAAATTTGTCAAATATTGCCTCCTCGAGTCTTGTAAACCAAACATGTATGATGGTTAATTTTGTCATCATGTTGGATTAGCGGTATGAGATTAGTAAAAAAAAAAAATCTAGCCTTATATATCGTAAGGCTTACTTTCGGTGAGAAGTTATGTATAATAATATTAAAATTGTCAATTATAATAGAGAGATAATTTTTTCGAGATATGAGATTAATGAATAGAGAGATAAGTGCAATTTTTCAATTATCCAATTCTTTTTTACCAAATATACTATGATGATTAATTTTTCCAATATGTTATATATATTGGTATAAAATTTGTGAATTATCTCGTTCATTTATAAAAGGAGAGAAAAGAGAGTAAAATAAGAGAAGTCAATAAATTTTTGTTTTTTATTAGGAGTCAAAGCTCTATATTCATAGAGAAAAATTAAGAATACAATAATAATAAAAACTAGGACTGCACTAATAATTATATTATTTACAACACTCCCCCTTAAATGACACATAACAAAATATTTGCCTCATTAAAATATTGTCAAGAAAATTCAATGAGACAATATTTTAACTAAGGAAAAAGAGTATAACTACTCCCTCTGACTTTAATTCTTGTATCAATTGTCTTGTACGTCAATGTTTTCGAATGACGTCATTTTCATACAAGATATTTATCAATATTTAATAATTGTAATAACATGATGATTCAAATAATAGTTCTTGTTGATCTCTTCAAGGGTTTTTTACATATGAGAGTATTACTTTGAGGGTAAATATCTTGTATGTTATAAGCATTCATTACACAAAAAATATACCTCATTAAAACCTTCTTAGGAAAAACTATGGGAAAATCCTAATAAAGGAAAAATAGTACATTATTCTTTTAAGTATGCTTAAATGTTGTCTTAAAAAACTCTGATTGGAAAATCCAATGAGACAAAACCTTGGTCAAGAGAGAGAGAGAGAGAGAAAAAAAAAAAAGTGCATCGCGTATTCACTCTCCTCATAATAGTATCACTTGAATTATATGCTTCAAATATAAAATCCTTCAAGAATAGTATTAAAACAATACAAGATAAATTGACTATAATCAAATTTATTACGTGCATTGTTAGACTACTAAAATAGAGATTTTTTTATTACATCCATCACATAATAATTTATCTATTTATATAAATTTTCGTAAAATTCATTATGTAAGGAATTGTACATTTTATATGATGACTTTGCTTTTTCTATTTTCTTTTTCGCATAAATATAAACCTTTAGATTTTTGGACTATAAGTCCAGAAATTTCAGATTTCTCTAGTAAATTTAATTTAAGATTACGTCCATTTTATTTGGCTAATCATTATTTCGGTCGATGTATTTTTACGCATTTATTTTGATTCCTCCCTATATGATATAATACATCATATGCAAAAGTGTAGTCGATAACTTTTTCTTTTTCGATTCTATTCTTTTCTATAGTGTCATAACTTAATGAGATATTTCAATTTTCAATGTATAATTTGTTATATATAAATAATCATCAAGAGTATATGCCTCCTTAATGGACCATCTTTGCTAATTGCACCATTTTCATTAGAAGACTTTTATATTAGAATCGAATATCATCACCTTCAAGCGTGCCATAAATTTATCAAATATAATATTATCTAATTGTCCTTCAAAACGTTAATTTGAGTTAGAACATTTAAAGCTGGTGTGTGAGGTATTGTTGATCTCTTTGGTCTAAATGAATTATTTTTCGAACTTTTGGCTGGAAGTACCTTTTTTCAAGATTTATATAAAAGATGTATTTGTACAGTATTTTCAGCTTATTAATTCCTCTCCTAATGCTAAGAGAATTGTCTAGTTAAATTGACAAATAACAAATTGCGTTATAAAATATCACATGTTAGGAGTTGAGATATTATACAAATGTTCAAATTACACATTTCTTTTCAGCTTTCTTTACTTTTCATTTTAGTGCAATGTGGTTGATTAATTGTACATATGTTGCACAATCAAATAATTAATGAAATTAGACTCTAACCATAAGCTAATTATAAGAGGGAGAATTATGATGTTGGCATGATATATAATAACATTCTCTAAACAGAAATGAAAAATATTTTGCTCTCAATAGTAATGATTAAAAAATTAATTAAAAGCGTTTAACATGCAATATTGTTAAATTGTTTATCGACATCTCAACTAATATTTATTAGAAGGTTGAGATCTAAGCTCACTAGTTTTAACAAGAGATATCATCTTGATTGTATAATATGAAAAATAGGCTCATAATTTAAAATTTGAGCAGTAATTAATTTCGCAAACTTCAGATTGCGAACGCCATGCAATCATCTAGTTAATGTATCAAATCTATTATATACAAATAATATCTAGATGGTTAATATAGAGGTTGTGGAGACTCCATTTATCACCTTAATTAAATTTCAAAATTATAGGAATTTCAATCCCTATATAGCTAGTGATGTCCATTGAATTCTTCGTTGAATGTCCATTGAATTCTCAATTTCATATTATTATTGATCCAGTGATGATTTAACTCGATATGTTAAACAATAAAATATAATAGTTGTTAAACTTCGAGTTAAATACAATATTTATCAAAATGGTTACTAGACTTTAGTATAGTGTACCGATTAAGAAACACTATTAAAAATTTTGTAGTTTTTCTTTATTTAGTGGAAAACAAATTATTGGCAATAGTAAATTTGACTCTTCACATCTCACAATATATATATATATATATATATATATATATATATATATATATATATATATATATATATATATATATATATATGTATACATACATATATATATATATATATATATGTATACATATATATATATATTCTTCACGATCAATACAATATTTACATTGAAAATGTCTAAATTTGTGATTCTTCAAAAATAATCAGATAATATTCATCAATAATATTAATAACAACGAATTATTTTTCTAGTGCACTAATTTAATATAAAAGTATGTTTCTTCTGGAACAATATATTAATATTCTTCTGGAATATTGAAAATTATAATATCATCTCTTTAGAAGTAATAACATATTATTGTTTAGAGTAATAAATTAAGTAAGAATTTACTATTTAGAAGCAAAAACATAATTTATTTTAGATCTTATATTATTATGCTCTTCAAGAGCAATTAAAATCTAACTAGAATATGATTTACTAATCATATTCTCAATATCTTGTTCTGTTACTAATAAATCATATACTCTTTCTATTTCCACAAATTCTAATCTTAAATCTTCTTCTTCTTTAATCTGTTCATAATAATTTTCTAAATTATTAATTTCTTCTTCTTCATCTTCATTTTCTTCTAGTACTAGCTGACATTCTCGAAATGTAAACTCTCATCTTTTTTCAAAAATAATATCCCTTTTTTTTTCTTTTTTTTTTTTTTTGTTCTTTTTTTTTAAATCACATTCAAAGATATCAAAAGAAAAGTTTTGATATTATAAGAATACTCTGGGTTATATTCAGTATTCTTTATAACACTTTCAAAACTATTTTCAAAATCATTTTCTTTGAAATGATAAAATTATGCCATCTGAGATATATGAAATTTGGCCTAACTTCTATTTTGTAAGGACAGGACTTTTCAGACAATTCCTTATAAAATAATCTTAAAACAGTATCCATTTCTCTCCTCTATTAGCGCTTCTTAGCCACTCCACTGGGCCTTTACGCTTTTTGGGAGGTCACTCAGGACTTGTTTTAAAACAGCTTTTGAAAACTTGAAGTTAAGACATGCTCTTATCATATACTCAGTATAAAGCATAAAACATTTACAAAACATTTACAAAAATCATTTTCCAAAATTTTTTATTATATTAATGCCAGGGGTTGAATTCGGCATTGAATATAACACTGTTCAAAAAAATTTCAAATTTCAAAACAAATTATTAACATTTGTTCTTATAGGATCTGGAACTAATATTGATTATTAGAACCATACCTTAGAACATTCAAACATATATACAGAAATTTAAAAACATATTTTTGTGGGATATTATATTATCTAAAGATAAGAGAAATTAAGAATTTCCCTTTCGGAAATGGAGAGGATTTAGAACATTTTTTGGAGAGGAAAACTTGTATTGTATTTTCGAGACAACGTTATATTTTATGATTGCATCTACAAGAACAATAGATCAATATTCTTCTGAAATATTGAATATTATAATTCAGGATTTTCAGCAGCTTGTAATATTCTTTTGGAATATTTATTAGAGTATTGTGCTACTTCGGGTGCAACAACAATTAAGACTAAATTTAATAATTGGTGTTTTATTACTAAACATAAAAAATGATGATGAAACACTAAATTGTACACCAAGGAAATAATATTAGTTAGCCCTTGTTTGAGCCCCATTTTGAGGGAAATAATGTATTTTAAATAGTAGATTGAGGAGAGTGTGCGGTTAAAATTAAGAAAAATTTTGAGTTTGTGTTTACTATTATTTTATTGAAAATGTATGGTTGAAAATGAATTTTTAGAAGAATTGGGCTCAAACATACCATTAATCTATAAACTCATGCAAATATTGATTTAAATTTATTAACATTGTTGAGAAACGAAGATGATACCGGATTAATTCAATACCAATATGTTGGAGAAAATAAGATTTTATAACCACAATATGAAGTATTGATCTCAAAGACACATGAACAATGTAATTTGCTGAGTAAACAAGAATTTATTATAATATGTGAAAAGAATACAAAAATTTTGTATTTATAATTTGTTTAATTTAATCTAAATTACAATGAAGAGCATATAAGGAACAATTCAAATCCTAGAAATAAAGTTGTAGTTAAAATAAAATGCTCAAAAGTTTTCTTATCTTGATAGCTTCAAATCCAACACAAATTCAAGCTCTCAATAGGGCTTCTAAATAGAATTTCAACTAGAAATTTTCAAATAGACTTCGAACTTGATTCCAAAAACATCTCAAATAAAATTCTTCTTAACGTGCACTTTAATTAGAACTTTCGGTTATCTTCAACAAAAAAATCGGGCCACACCCAAATTCTAACAATCACCGTCTTAACACGAATTTTACTGCAATGAACAAATTTCAAAAAAAAAAAATCCATTTGAAGAAAAATTTTACTGCAAGGAATAAGCTTTAACTCTTCAGCAAAAAACACAAACGAACTTCTCCATCAAAAAATTCTAACTGAAAAATATTGTCCACCTCTTCTACTCCACCTAGGGGCAAAAGTGATCTAATAACCACCAAATAAAGTGAAAACAAGTCCTGTAACATAATCAAACTGCATGTATCAAAAGAAGGATCTTAACTAAAATCAACACTATTAATCGCATTCAAACCATCAACTAAATGAACAGACTTGACCTATGTGGAATCTTATGGCTAAAATTGGTCTATTACTAACAATTGAATACAATGACACCACCGACAATGATGGCAAGACGGGTTTACCCATAACTTCTAAATTCAATTGAGATATATTCTTTAAAAAAGATCTCAAAATATGTTCCAACGGTATAGAATCCAACTTCAATTCCACATAAGTTCTTAAAATATGTTGATTAATCAAAGATTCTGTATAACACTGCGAGACATATAAATGGAATTTTCTATGTCTCTCTAACAAAACATGAGCTCCTTTATTAACTTTCAGGACTCCACTTTCAACAATGCATATGTATCCTTTGGAATTAATAGTAGTTAAGGAGATAAGATTTCTCTTTAGATCTAGAACGTGTCTCATTGCATCAAAGTTGTAATAGTCTCATCAAACATCTTTATTCTAACCCGGCCAATACCAACTATCCAACAAGTATCATTACCAATCATCATAACACATTTTGAAACTTCTTCATATATTGAAAACAAATTCCGATTGAGAGACATATGAAAAGTACAAGTTGTATCAAGATTCGAAACCTCGTCAAGTTTGGAGTTATAGTCAGACATAAATAAAAGTTCTCCATCACTGTTAGGATTTTCTGCAATACTTACTTCCCCTAAAATTTCTGATTGTTGATTTGCACTCAATTTTGATATATTCTACAACTCATAACAATGGTTTATCAAGTGCCCATTTTTCTTACAATGATTAGAAAATTTGAAATTAGATTTTGACTTACCTCTTGCACGAGTACCATCAACAATGAAACCATCTCATTGACCTTCAGATGCTACAAAATGCTTCATCTTCTTCTTTGAATATATAGCATCATAAACTTTTCAATGGTAAAAGTATCACGATTATATAAAATCATGTCTCGTATGAAGCGAGCAATGAACACAATAAAATCAATCTCAAATCTTTTCATCATATTTGACCTCAAAGATCTCCAAATTAGCGACAATTTCCTTAAAAACAGCTAGGTGATTCTCAAGAAATGTATATTCTGTCATACCATGAGAATATAGACATTGCTTCAAATACAATTTACTAGTAAGACTTTCATCATGCATTATTGCTCCAATTTTAACCATAATACAGTGGTTGACTTCTCATTCAAAAGGTTCTGAAGAATATTATTTGAAAGATGAAGATATATTTGAGATAGAGCATTTTGATGCCTCCATAGTCCAAGTTATGGACATTTTGTCAAATACCAACAACGCGTCGTCCAAATCCATATGAGTAAATACTGCTCGTATCTTTATCTTCCACAAAGAGAATTTTGTATTACGATCTAATAGCGGAATATCATATTTCATAGTTGTCATCATAAAAAATCAAGTTGGGCTATTAACTTGATCAAAATCTCCATCTTTCCAAGAATTTTCAAACCAAAAGCTCCGATACAAGTTTATTGTGAAACGAAGATGATATCAGATTAATCAAATACTAATTTATTAGAGAAAAATCAGAGATTATAGTCATAATATAAAGTAAAGATCACAAACACACAAGAACAATATAATTTGCAGAGTAAATGAGAATTTATTATAATATGGATAAATAATACAAAAAAATTGTGTTTATAATTTGTCTAACTTAATCTAAATTACAATAGAATGCCCAAAAAATTCCTTATCTTGATTTCTTCAAGTCCAACCAAATTCCAACTTTCGATATGGCTTTTAAATAAAACTTTAACTAGAATCTGCTGAAAGACTTTGAACAAGATTTCAAAAGCATTCCAAATAGAATTTATCTTAATGTACACTTTAATTAGAGCTCTAAATTATCTTCAACAATCACATCCAAATTCTATCAAACAAGAATTGAGTGGAAAAGAAAGGAAAAAATTGGTAAATATGACATGCACAAACCAATTCACAAATTGCATGGTTATGTAAGAAGCCATCAATGAATTTATGATTAATTGGATGCAAACACGATTAATTCAAAGACATGGCAGTTTCATCAATTACGCAAACAGGATATGAAATTGCATACAAATTCATGATTAATTGCATATAAATAATCGGGAATTCATGGCAGTTTCATCAATTCATGATATACAAACAGATAAGATTAATTCATGACTAATTGCATAAAAATAATCATTCTATATACAATAAAACAATCATTAGTACGGATGTGAATACATACTATTTACATGAATATAAAAAATATCACTACCTTAATTTTAAATAGGAATCGTACTAATAGCGTATTTACTAAATGAGAGAAAAGAGAGGAGAATAAAAGAAGTGTTTTATTGAAAACAAAAACTCTATAGACTCGTGTGTTTTATTGAAAATCAAAACTCTATATTTATGAGGAAAAATTAGAGATACAATGATAATAAAAATTAAGACCGTAAAGATATAATTGTCATTAACTAATAATCATATTATTTGCAACTGTCCAATCATAGATTAATATTAAAATTAAATTTTTTTTAGTAGATTGTGATAGAAGTTTTTGAAATGTGTTATTGAAAAGTTGTGAAACCCATAAAAGATGTAATTAATATTAATTATTTGACTTTAATTTAGATTAATATCAAATTTTAATCCAAAATAAACGTACTCATAGTAAATAAACTTTATCAAGACCTTTGGAGTTTGTGTCTGTCTCTCTAGACTATCCTATTCTTTCATATATGATTTTTTTTTTTAAGACACGTAGCGTCCTATAAATTCACATGTTTTTAAAATTTAATATCAAGAATTCCATTCTTATTGCCCATTTGACAATAAATGTAGTCTTTAATTAGATTGAATCTCTATTGTCACCACTTCAGTTAGCAGTCACTTATAAAATAATTAAAAAAGGGATTGGTTGCAGACTTGAAAATGGAAATTAAAGAACCAAAAGAGTTGGTAAAGTTCCATAAATTCTTGAAACGGTACAGCTGCAGCACTGTAGCATTTTGCATTTTTTTAGCTTAGATATTGCAAATTGACAGCCAACACCTATTTTCAGTCTTTTTTGTTAGGTCCACTTTAATTCTTTTAGCTAATTTCTTCCAGAATTTTTCCATTTATTTTACATTTTATATCAAACTTTGTAAGTGCATATTTGGTACTCACGGCTAAACAATAAAATTAACAAGATTTTATATTCTTCAACAAAATTTATGATCTACATGTGACCATTTTTAACGGCTTAAACTTGTAGATAAAGATGTTTAATATCATATCAAAGCAACCGCCACCCACAAATTAGATACAGAGACCCCTCAAAACATATTGAAAAATATACGTGAGATTTTTTTCTTGAAACTTGCAAGTGTCTGTATATGTGACGTGAACTGTTAAGTAGATGTGATCGTCTGAATAGTACAAGTCATGCATGGCTGGACCGTGTAGATCGTCCCAAGTCTAAATGGTTCAGTCCATCTTTAAAAACTTTTAATCAATGTTTGGAAAAAAATGTGATCCTAGAGGTTAGGACCATGCTTCCTTCTGGTCCCCCAGCCTTCAGTGTCAAAATCCCCATATCTAACCAATGCTGGTTAGGATTCTGAAAGTAAGTGTCGTCTTGAGTCTTAAATGAAATTTGTACTGCTTAAGGTACATTTGCGAAAATGAATTGATTTTGCTTCAAAAGTTGGTTTCTTTCACGATGTAACTTCATATATGTCTATGAATGAATAATGAAATTGAAAATTGCAGCCATCATATATGTCCTTTATTAATATATGTTGGGTCTATATATATCCAAGCCTAAATCTTGTTTCAGCATCCCCTTTCTCCTCACCATGGAATACTATGGCAAGAGAAACCTCTACAGCTTCATAGATGAAGAATTAAAAGCAAAACAATCATCACCACCTCGTCTTTCCTTCAAATCCCACCGTCAAATTCCTGATCATGATCATAATCACGATCATGTACCCTATAGCCCTTCAAGGTCTACTTCCACACCTAATGTCAACATGTACTCCCTAATGCCACACCCTACCCCGGACTCCCCTTGGACACTTTCCCCTCTCCAAACACCCTCACCCTGCCTCCTCCACCACTGCATCGCCTCCCTCCGCCGCCAAGAAGGCTCCGTATTTTCCATCGCTGTCTCACATGGATTGATTTTCACCGGCTCCGAGAGTTGCCTAATACGCGCTTGGCGACAACCGGATTGCACCGAGAGAGGCTATCTCCGGGCAAGTTCTGGCGACGTCCGGGCGATTTTAGCCTATGGTAACATCCTCTTCACTTCACATAGGGACAACAGGGTAAGAACGTGGAACATAAATGTGTCTGAAAATTTTCAGGCCAAAAAGGTAAATACCTTACCAAAAAGAAGAAGTTCCTTTCTTATCTTCCCTAAGACAAATACCCAAAAACACAAAGATTGTATCTCTTGCATGGCTTATTTCCATGCAGAAGGGCTTTTGTATACAGGATCATGGGATAAAACAGTGAAAGCATGGAGAGTTTCTGATAATCGTTGTGTCGACTCATTCGTCGCACATGACGACTGTGTGAATGCAATCGTGGTAAATCAGGAAGATGGTTGTGTATTTTCTTGTTCGTCTGATGGTTCTGTGAAGATTTGGAGGAAAGTATATGGCCAAAGTTCTCATACTCTCACCATGACACTAAAATTCCAGCCTTCACCTGTCAATGCCTTGGCCTTAAGCGCATCATTAAACTCGAGTTTCCTCTATTCAGGTTCTTCGGATGGATTAATGAACTTTTGGGAAAAGGAAAAAATGTCTAGTAGATACAATCATGGAGGGGTCTTACGAGGACATAGATTTGCAGTTCTTTGTCTGGTTGCAATTGAAAAGCTGATATTCAGTGGCTCAGAGGATACAACAATTAGGGTTTGGAGAAGAGAAGAAGGGAGCTGTTTTCATGAGTGTCTTGCAGTAATTGATGCACACAGAGGTCCTGTTAGGTGTTTGGCTGCAAGTGTAGAGACAGAAAAACTTCTTGTTATGGGATTTTTGGTTTATAGTGCAGGATTGGATCAAACTTTTAAGGTTTGGAGAGTTAAGGTTTTGCCTGATGAAAAAAAGGGAGGGTACATTGAGGGTGTGGAACCTATAGATATAAATATTAAGATTTCAGAATATGAAATGAGTCCTGTACTATCTCCTTCATGGGTGGGGAAGAAACTCCAAGGTAATCACCCCGTCCACTAGGATCTGAAAAATATTATTACACTTCTTGATCATCTCTCCAAGTGGAAGGAGGTCAAGCAACGAACTACGTGAATTCTTTTTGTTCCATTGTCTCATTTGTATTAATATCGTCTAAATGCCAACTCGGGCCTTATGTTCAATTCTATTATCTATTAATTTCTTTCTCCGACTACATTTTACTTCTAAGTTTTCATTGTGTTATGCATAAGTGAATTTTTTTCTTGTTTATTTGAATCCATGAACGCGGCGTCAAGTGACGAACTAGCTACATAAATTCTGGTTTGTATTTTGCTTAAACCGGAGTCTTGGGAGCTCGTGTTAGGTACATGTAATGTTACCATCCTAGCAAGCTAGACTTGGGCGTACCAGAAGAGTACTAAATCTTTGGTGAAAGGAATATTTATTGGCCTATCCAAATCTGTCCAGCAAAATACTGCATACAGTAAAGATGATAGTAACATTTTCAAGAATGAACCATCCAATGTTGTCCAAGGTATTTCATAATAACTTGTGATTACTTAATTAAGACAAGTTTATGTTATAGAAAAATTAGCTGAAGACATCTTTTAAAATAGCAATTAAAATGCAAAAATTTGAGAAAACTTATCGACGGATTAAGTCGGTACGATAACCTAATGTGAGATTTTCCCCCGTTAACTATTGCGACATCTTTAGACAGTCACTTCTAACATACAACGATAAATGACTTCCAGAATCATCAAGTTTTACTCCAAAAAAAATCTAAAAAACAATAAATATTAAAATCGAGTATATCAAGATTATAGAACATGAAAATAATGTTTTTGATTTTTTTTTTTAAATAAAAAAATTTAATCAAAGAAGCTCAAAAGCCCAAAGCCCCAACATAGACTTTTTAATATTTACGTGGAATGTGATTTGAACGGGCAACCTCTCACATAAATTTCATACTTTTTCACCACTCAAGCATTTGAATCGTGCTAGACGGACAGGGTCCCCACAAACCCCCCGCCAATAGGGGGGACATGTGTGCCCCTTAGACGGACAAGGCCAACGTTGCCCTATCCGTCTAGAATAATTGCAAGCATTTTATTTAATTTAATTGTTAACTTTGACCCATACCAAACAGGGGCATATATTGGTTGTACAGAATTGCATCTTGCTCTGAGCTGCCCCATGCTAAAATGAATGCATGAGCCATTCACCATTAGAGTGCTTCAATTGCACATTTAAAGCACGGGGAGTAGATGAAGTTTTGATGGCATGCAACAACAGGGAAATATACTTTTATGATCTTGTCAATAATTGTGGGCGTTGTAGAAATTAATATATTAAGTGATATATTAATTTGGATTAAGCTATTTGTACACTCCCCTTTATCATTTTCCTTACTCGACCCCACTTACCCCCTTCACATGGGGGTGAAAATATTAAATTTAATGGAGTGGAACCCGACCTCCATGTGAGTGCTCGGGTAGGCCCGAGTCAACCAAAGGGTGAATCGAAGTGTACACATAGCAAGACCCAATTAATTTTTAGTGAAGCAATTTCAAATGAGCAAGCTAACTTTTGGTAGGCAGCTATGAATGAGGAAACTACATCGTCGTACAAGAATAAAAATACTGAAATTAGTACCTAAACTTGAAAATAAATGTGGACTCTACTTGGTGTACACATTCTGTTTACCAGGCTCTGTACAAGACAGAGACAAACATGGGTCTCATGCAAAAAAAAAAAAAAATTAATACATGTGGGCTCCTCGCACAATGAGAGGGCCAGTAAAACATCTGTAAAAATGTCCCTGTAAATTGGGCATTTTCCAATAAATTTATAGTACACTGTAGATGGATTTATAAGGGAAAGTGGAATGAAAACACAACCATTATGGTTTAAAGCCACGCGTGTAGCTAAAGGCTTTACATAATAAGAAGGCATTAGTTTATATTGTAATCTTTTCTAAAATACACTAGAATAATAGTTATATATGCTTTAGTAGCTCATTTTACTGAAGTGAAAATTTATTTTGCACTAAATTATTCGGCATATGGTTCGAGGTGGAGATTATTGACAAAGTGACCCATATAATGAAAGTCCAAAACCCAAGCCCGGTTGCGTGTTCGTAAAATGTGCTTTCACACTAGATGAAGAGATGCGCTTTGTCAATCGTTAGCACTTAGCACAATCCCATCCGTTGATCAATGCTTTTTTTCACGCTCTCATGTGTAATGAGAGTGTATCTTTGGATTTGTGCTTGTAAGTCGTAGCATCGAAAATACTCAATTATTTAATAAATTTAAAACAGACTAACAACATAATCTAATAGACAACAGAGCACTCGATATGCTTATGGGGTTGGGCCTAGATTAGAAACCTTCCTCTCCTGACAATGGAACATGAGATCTGACAATGAAGAAGTTCTCATAGATATATCCAGCAAGACCACCTCCAATGAGTGGCCCAACCCAGTAAACCCAGTGATCGGTCCAATCACCGCTGACCAAAGCAGGCCCGAATGATCTTGCAGGGTTCATTGAAGCCCCTGAGAATGGCCCACCTGCCATGACGTTGGCCCCAACAACAAGCCCAGTAAGAAGTGGGCCCATCCCTTCAAGGAACCCCTTCCTGGGGTCCACAATTGTTGTATAAACAGTGAATAACAATGAAAATGTCAATACAATTTCCATTATAACCCCTTGGGTGAAGTCCACCCCAGTTGCAAGTGTATGTACTGGTATAGTCTGCAAGAATCAAGAAATTACAAGATCCCTTGTTAGAATATAATAGTTTTTAAGTTATTCAAGAAAGTTGTTTACCATGAATAGAGGGTCGTGATAGGCTATCAACAATGTTAAAAGATCGTCCCCATGACAACTAGTTAAGAAACAACAAGAAACCATCTAAAACTCGCACTCTTAAGTCATTTTACTTACCTAGACTAACCGAGATCATTAAGATAGGAAGCCGAAGTGATTGAGAAGAGATTTTGCTAGGTCGTTTTCGGCAATTTTTTTTAGAATTATGCTTTCTTTAGGACAAAACTGAGTGCATTCTCAGAAGCAAAGATGTACTAACCAATCCTCCAGTTAGGTACTTGAGCAGAGCACAAGCTGCTGTAGAAGCCAATAACTGATCAATCCAGTAGAGGATTGATCTGACGACGGTGATATGGCCGCCAGCTAATAGGCCGAGGGTGACAGCAGGGTTTAGATGGCCACCGGAAATACGGAATCCGGCTGAAATCATCACCGCCACCACCAACGCATGTGCCATAGCCACAAAAAATAGTCCCACCAACGGATCCCCATTCAGCTTATCTGATAAAAAGTTAAAAACTATATCAAAGGCGTGTAGTTGAAAATAGAATTTAAATGAGGAAACTCAAGACATTACCGGTAGCCATGGCAGCGCCGACCCCCGCGAACACGAAAAGAAACGTGCAAATGAATTCCACAATAAGGGCCTGGATGCAGTCCAATTGAAAGGCCTCTCGGGCATTTCCCAAGGCAATCTTAGCCATGATTGCGCCGGCGCCGGTGAATATGACTTGTTTGGAAGAATTAAATTATGCCTAACAGAGCAGTGCAATTTCTTGGCCTCTGATAGGCTACTGTATATATAAGAGTAAGATTCCATCAACTTCAGAGCTTTGGGTGGCATTCATGCGCAAGTATTATTGTGATTGTGTAATGACAAAACTGCCCATGCAATTTCTTGGCCTCTGATAGGCTACTGTATATATAAGAGTTCCATCAACTTCAGAGCTTTGGGTGGCATCCATGCGCAAGTATTATTGTGATTGTGTAATGACAAAACTGCCCATTTGACTTATTTTGCGATTTTAAGCACCACTAATGCTACAACAAGAATAATTTTATTTGGCTCTTAGGCAAGTACAAGTATATAAACAGTCTTCCATCTTATATCTTTGAAGACATAATTTGCGATTTACCTCCTTTACCAAGGTCCAAGACAAGACAGATAGAAGTATCAATAATGAAGCGTAATTCAAAAAAAAAAAGAATAATGTCATTTGACTTCTTTTGTGATTTTTAAGGTTCTCTCACTCTAAAAAAGAATAATGTTATTGAGTGTCACTAATATTATAACATCAGTTTAAGTGACGTTGTGTGATAAGTTCAATGAAATGTGAAATTAAGTAACTCATTTAATGTGAGTAATACTATTTAACTTC
The DNA here is from genome assembly GCA_019395295.1 of Osmanthus fragrans. Classification (NCBI taxonomy): domain Eukaryota; kingdom Viridiplantae; phylum Streptophyta; class Magnoliopsida; order Lamiales; family Oleaceae; genus Osmanthus; species Osmanthus fragrans. The sequence continues at coordinate 35,779,830 of CM033342.1, forward strand.
ACTGAAATTATAACTCCAATCTATATGGTATTAAGGTTTGGGCCCTGTTAAATTGAAAAAATACATTTTGAAATAGTAGATTGATGGAGAATATGTAATTAAAAAATAAGAAAGAATTTTGAATTTGCGTGTAATATTATTTTATTGAACAATGTGGTTAAAAAGAAGAGAGTATGATATATATTTTTTTGAAAAAAATGGGAATCAAACAAACTCATAATAATTATAATGTGGAATTAACTTAGTCATCTAATTGTACTTATCATTTAATAACATATTAATACCACATAAACTAGGATTATAATTCAAATGAGTCTAAATAACATTACTCTTTAATTGTACTTCTCATTGAATGTCACATTAGTACCATTATTAAAAAATCATTACTCTTCTGAACAGGTGACTTTTTTGCCATCAAAATAAAATATCACAATCATGATTAAGTCCTAGTCTGATTTAGCTAAAAATAAGTAATAAAGATTTAAATTAAATTTAATAATTAATTAATTTTATTCATACATTTCATAAAGTTCACAACTTTTATCAATGTTTTAACCAAAAACTTCATCAACTTTCAAATTAGCCCTTGTTTGATGGCCATTATAAGAAGAGATTGAGGAAAATAATGTTTTGAATAGTTATTTTTTGAAAAATGTGTGACTAAAAAGTAATAAAAATTAAAAAAATTGAATTTTAAGTGTAAAATATATTATTGTGTGAATGTGTGATTAAAAATTAGTATGATAAATAAAGAACTCTAAAATACTGATAGTCAAACAGGGGCTAAGCCAATGTTTGGTCTAGTTTAAAAAATTTATAAAAAATTAAGTGAAAATCAATAATTAATTTTAATCACATATTTAATGAGATTTACAATTTTTTAATCATATATTCCATCATTTTTTTATCAAAATCTACTAAAAATCTGATTTAGTTAAGTTATAAGCTGTGCATTAGTTGAAAGGTATGTCCTAAGCCAATAGCTTGTACTCCCTTTTTTGGAAAATCTTGGTTAGGCATTATATTTAAGCATGTTATTAACAGTCACTCACTACTGTAGTACCATACATATGATTGTTAGTGATTTGATGCATTAATATGATAATTTTTTAATGGTTTAATCGTTACATAAATGACATGTATAGCGACTATGATAGTGAGTGATTATAAATAGCATTATTCTTAACTTTTTGACCTAAAAAATCTTGCCTTTTTTTAATTTTCTTAATTTTTCATGTTTCTAAAAATACTAATTAATTTAAATAAAATAATTATTAGAATTAATTAACATTTGCTCTATTTCATAAACAACATATTGATTCCTAAATTCACGCTTTTAGTCCATTTCAAGTGAACACTAGAAATGGATAACATTTCATCAAATGCTAAAAATCGATTCTCAAAGGGAAAACCTCTCATCAAATCTTCAAAATCGATTCACACTATATCCTAAAATAGATGTCACGGTCGATCCCAGTCTAAATTATAATTTGAAATTCAGAATTTTGCGTTGAAGTAAATGACCAACCATGTTAAGTTATTTGTGAATGTGGAATTTCGTATAAGAAAATGAAAAATTTACTCTAGAATTGTTGTCGTAATCTTGACAGAAGGTCACAGCAATGCAACTGAGGTTCACAACATCACACCATAAACCACCTAATTTCTTCGTCTCAACTCTCGAGCATCACACCATTATGTTTGGTGGCACCTTTATATTGTATGCAACATGTTTACAAATTCTTATAGGTCGCAAAAAATAAACTAGTTCACAACGAAACTAACTCTTCTAAACTCAAGAACTTCACAAGAGTAGTTCAACTAAATATAAGAATTCAGTCCACATGCAATCACTTTAAAAAATAAAAATAAAAATAAAAAATCACCAATTTCAATTTAAAACGTGAATGAAATTCACTTACATTTATTAGTACAATATGTTTTAACTGGAATTTTGAATACTTTCAACCATCCCTTCTATTTCTCGATATTAGTATCATTTCACTACTTTCCGTTGTTCAAAATATAACACGCAATATTGCAAGTGGTATAAATGTAAAACTCAAAATGTAAAAGACTTTCTTTAAAATAAACTAATAAAAAAATTATAAAACCAACATATGACAACTCACATTGAATTATTGATAAATAACACTTCTTTTTCATTTAGTTTATGATGTCCACACAACATTCCATCAAGAGTGTGTACTTTTTTCTAAAAAAATATATGTATCTAATTTATTTAACAATCATGATATTTGTACAATTTTTTTACAATGTTACTCGACAACATTACATTCATCTATTTTAAAACTATTTTTTAAATCAATTCTGTCAACAACAATTGTTAACAACAATATAAAGAGGTTAATGGAGTCGCTTTAAAATATTATATTTATTTTTAAAATTAATTATTTTTTAATGAAGTTTGATTGTTTACGAAGAAATGGGAATCTACGAGGATGTAAAGCAAAAGGTTATAGTGAGGTAGATATAAAAAGGGTATTGAATTAAAGACATAAAGGTCGGGAGTTCGTGGAATATAGTAAAATAAAAATGTTAAGATGGAAATATAATTATGATATAATGTATAATATCATAAAATAAGAATATAGATCAGTATTAGCAATAAATTACACATCGAAACATCATTAAAAAAAATAACTAAAATTTAAGAGTTGTGTCTACTTTCATTAACAAAATTAAGATTTTAAGATGAAATCTCGAGTTCTAATATGATATCAAAGTACACTAAATACAAACAAGCAATTATATTCAACAAATACTTAAAAACAAGCATTCGAGATTCTAAAATTAGTTAGCTCAAACAAATAACCTCTTGTGGGCCATATTAACAAATAAATTCCACATCAAATAATCATAAAATAAATAATCAACATATAATGGTTTGAATTACTTTCTTAACAATGTTGACATTTTAATAATGAACCTCGAGTTTTGATATGATACAGAATTCATTAAATTCAAACGAGCATCTCTACCTGATTGTGACTTTAAACGAGCACACAAAATTTCAATATTAATTTGCTCAAATAATTCACTGTCTTGCAAGGATATATCATACTACTCGTACAGAAAAGGTTGACAGAATACTCACAATGGAGAGCTCTACTTTGTTTTTGGAATTTTTTATTCACACGTGATACACGCACATATGAGTGGAGGTCAACCTCTTTTGATAAATGAGCTTTATTCTAAATAAAATACATAGAAGAGCTAGCACACAATATCTTTTATTTCACTTTTTAAATTTTCATGTCATAAATTCAACTTCTTCCATTGGATTTTTAATTGTCTTATTGCCCCCGTTCTCGGGCATTATTGAATAAATTAATAAGATTTATTTTAAAAAGAAAAAGAAAATGCTACGAGAGTCTCCAACTTATTAAATTTACGTACACAAGTACTCGACCTTTGTTCTTGACATTAAAATCAAACTAGCATTTAAATTAAGCCCACGTTTGGTCTCTATTTTTTAAAATTCATTTTTTCTCAAACTCGTTCTCAATCGTATATTTCATGAGTTCCATAACTTTTATCAACTTTTCAACCACTATTTTCATTAATCTTTTAATCAAAATTTACTAAAAATTTAATTTTTATCTAAATCAAGTAGGGATAGATAAAGTTATGTACGCAACTACTCAACCACTGCATGGGTAGAGGTTGGAATGATATTTTGTTTTTACTTTTTTGCAGTATTTAGTAGACTAAAAAGGTTCAAAAGTAAAAGTGGAATATGGGAAGGAAGGTATATGATGTAATTTTCCCAAGAAACTAGGCTTGAAATTGGGCTCACATTAGTGGAAATTACATGAAACCAGCTGTTTAAAGATCACTTTTCAAAAATCAGGTACCAAGTTTAATTAATCATAAATCAGGTACTATCATTAACCCACCACACCCAAACCCTAGATCACTTTCCCTTTTCTCATTTCCCTCTCTACGATGTCTCTCTCCGTGGCGATTTTCGACTACATGACACGCGATTTTCGGCAACATGTCACCTTTGCTCGTTGAGCCACGGCATCGGTGGCACATCGGTCGCGTCGTGCAACTCCATGCTAGCCGCTTTACGTGCGGGTACACGTATCTTTAGTCGGTCAACATCTCCGATCTACAGGCACCAAAGGGAAAAAGACTCGACACGCAGCAATATAGAGTACCGCGAGAGGCGTTGTCGTTGTTCACACCTCGCCTCTGTTCGCAAGAGTCGGCACTGCTACTATTCGAGGCGCACCTCAATCATTGTTTGTAGCTGTAGCAACGCCAGGCATTGGGAAAGAGAAAGACACAACTACCGGAGCCGGGTTCAGAAGTAGCTAGAGATGGCTGGAGTAGAGGTTTTGAATCTGACCTTAGCTCTATCGAACACAACTAACGACGTAGTGGTTCTGGTGATGTCGCTATAGATTTGATTTGTTGGTGCTTTTTGGATTGCGGTTTTTTAGATATTGTTGGTAGCAATGGTGGCGGTGGTTGATGGTTGTAGTGGTGGCGGTGGCGGTGATTTTGTTGGTGGTTGGACGATGATTTTGTTGATTTTTGGGAAGCAGTTCTGTTAATGTTTAGGCAGTGATTGTTGTAGCTGGGATCTGGTGTTTGGGCAACGGTGTGTGTTTTGTGTGGTGGTGGTCGTCGACTGTGATGGAGGGGGTTGATGATGGTGATGACAAGTGAGGTGGTGGTGGCGTTGGATGGCGAGAGTGAATTGTCAAAATAGTCATTGAACTTAACACCATGTTTCCACAAGGTTATTGAATTTTAAAAATCACCAAACTCATCACTGAAATTTTCAAAAGGTTTACACGGGGTCACTGAATTGTAAAAATCACTTCATTCATCAATAAACTTTACAAAAAAAATTCACGGGGTCATTAAACTTTGCAAAAGGTTTTTCAGTGACCCCGTGGAAACCTTTTGCAAAGTTCAGTGACATTGTGTAAACCTTTTGAAAAGTTGAGTGACTTTTAAAATTCAGTGACCTTGTGGAAGCATGATATAAAGTTCAGTTAGTGTTTGGACAATTCACTCTGAGTGGCGATGGTATGTGACCTAATATTTGGTTATATGTGACCAAATATTAAACCGTAACCTTAAAATTTAATAACCTGTAACCAACAAATTTTAAAATATGTGATTCACAGATAAATTGTAACCTGTAATTTTGGAATTTGTGACCAGTAAAATAAGTTGTGACCTATAAAAATTTTAATTTGTAACTTCGAGATAATCTGTGATCTACAAATTATTTTAATTGTGACCTCGAAATAATTTATGATCAATTAATTTGATAATACGTTACCAATGAATTGGTTGTGACCTTTAATTATATAACTGTGACAATGAATCAAATAACTATGACCTTAAAATAATTAATTAACAACTAAATTTTAATTAATTAATAAAAATCTAATTTTTACATTTTAAAATTTTTAGGCCTACAATGTGAAATGGTCATACTTAAGGCCTAATTTATGAATTCTTCCTCTCACATTATGTCAGTCCAATTAGCCCAGCCCATGAATTGTAGATAAAAGGGTTAATTTTCATTTTTTGGTCAATGAATTTTCAATAAAATCTCAATGACCCGCCTCTCTTTGTTTTGTCACAATCATATCACTGAATTTCAATTTGCTTCCGATATTAGTAATTGATAGGCTCCATTATAAATTAAAGTTAAAATCTATCTTAAACTAGGGATGAATGAAGCTTTGAGTATACTCCGTCAGATGAATTGTCATTAATTTTTATAAGTACTTTTTATTTTAAATTTTTTCCAGCCACAACATGACTAGGTAATGTATTTACCTTAAAACATAAGCCTTGTTAGGTTGCAGTCAATGTATATTGGGGCATTAAAGTTAATAATAGGGGCTAGTGGAGTAATTAATATTAAAAATTAAAAATAAAATTGAAATTGAAATTGAAATGTAGTGGTGTAATTGCAATCATTTATAGTTTGGTAACCAAATTAGATTTCTCTTAAAGTTAAGTGACCAAAATTGAAACTGATCCTCAGAACGAATACTGGAAAGAAGTGATGGACGTTAACTGCCGCGGATTAAGGTGGTCTCCAATGGCGTTTCAAGTGACGTCAGCTCAACCTTGTTTTTTCTCTCAGTACATTTTCTTCTTTATACTAAGAATTACAAAACCAGCGTTTTTAATGCCTCTGCTGAAAACCCATCTCGTAGAATCGCCCTTTTTCAGCTCGGCACTGGTATGCTCTCATAAATTTTTTCAATTATTTATTTATTTATTTACATATGACCAATTTTTATATTTAAATTACTTATATGTTCTTATCAATCATTTTTTTTTACATGATTTTATTTGTGTATTCAATGCATGTGAGTAAAAACAATATTTGGGCTTTGCATTGTTTGAGTTTTTCTGATTTTTGAAGGAAATTTGGAAAGTTAGGTTTAGCATGTTTTCTGAGCTTCAGGACATGGAATGTATCTTTGTTTTAATCTATACTACATATTAGGCAAGTTAACTTTTTTTTGCTTTACAATTAAAAAACTTATTGTAAATTACTCTTAACTATTTCTAATTTTGATTTCACTTATTTTGAAACGTGTAAGCAAATTTACTTATAAGCTCAAATTTTAAGACTAGATACCCCAAACAGAAGGTCTTTCTTGATGGAGGCATTATGAATGCCCAGGATGAATAATAATCTTCCAGAATATTTGCTTCTTCTGGAATTAATTTGAATAGCCTCAATTGTTTCTCTGGTTGCATATTTCTTATTTATGATCTCAGTTATCTTCTTATATCAATATTTCGAGGGGCGTGTGTGTGTGTATGGTTTCATGGTTATTCTGGTAAGGACGAGTGTGTGTAGTAGTGTATTGTTTTCATGGTTATTCTGGTAAGGACGAAA